>VYZX01001616.1:21778-46778 GCA_013401335.1 Brachypteracias leptosomus | reverse complement strand
AAACCCCTAAAACAATGTTATACCAATCTTCATAAAAGCAATAGTTCAAGAGGACCAGCATCTGACACCAACTTGCAAGAGATGGTGAAGTAAGTGAAATACAATCTTTTTACTAACATCTACATAAAGACTTAGGGTAGAGCAATCCAGCCTTGATACCAAATATTCAGTGAGCCAGTTCTTCAGCCACCTCACAGAAAAGAGTTACCTGAAAACCCCTAAAATAAACCACCTCAGAATCTTCCAGAGTCCTCCTAAGATCTGCAGGACTATGACAATTCAGTTTGCTTCTATGCTTGTATGATATGTATGTAAATAATGGCAAAAGCTAGAGGGTTTGCAGCACCAAGCCTTCTGCCTAGTAATTGCTGGAAACACTTCAAGTTTTTCTTTACTTGTGCTCATTTAGAGATGGGTGTTACCTGCAGGATTTCGGTATAGAACAGTAAGGTGAAAATGAAAATCTCCAATTCTGATCCAGGAGCATCTCAGAAGCACCTCTGTTGGCAATAGGTATGTGGCGACTGACAAAAGGCAGTTTTTTGGTGCATCTAATTCCATAGGAGTGCCTCAAATTATAACCATAATTGAAGCTGGTAGCAATTAAAAAAATCCAACAAAACCCAGGATACAATAACGATCAGGTGTTAAGGGTGTCCTGTTGCAGCCTAACTGTCATCAAGAACAACTATTCACTGAGACACAACTCAACTCTACTTCTACTGAGACAATCATCAATTCACAGTTTTAAAGAGAAGAAAATATAAAATACTTATGAAATGATAGCTTGGGAAAATGCATTTTTCATTCCTAACTATCTTGTTAGTGCATCAAATTACAAAACACCATCTGAGGCAGCTTTCACCACATCACATAAGAGGACATTTCATAAGTGATACTGCTCCCATCACCGTCTAGTAGAGAAAGAAAGAGGGAGTTTGTTTATAGATTCTTTCTTGTTTGTTTTACATTTTCCATGTAGAAAAAAATTCCAATAACCCACAAAAAGATGTAGGTCAAATGTTCTCATCTCAAATCTTCCTTGATAAGTAGCGATTTAAGAAGTCTATATAAAAAACGTGTTATTCTCTTTCAGCTCAGAGGAAAAAATGTTTCAGAAATAGCACATAAAAAAATATTCAATGTCACTAAAACTGGAATAGAAAATGTTTTATAGATTAACAAACATTGTAATGAATTTGCACAACCTTAACTGACTGTATACATAGCATAATGAAATGGTCTACATCCTTTCAAAGAAAAATTAGGTATTCCAGCACATAGCTTTAGAAAAGCATTGTTCGAAAAAACCTGCATTTTTTCCCAGCTACCATGTAATTTGTGAGATGCATTTTTAAATGATCTGCAACTGCAGCAGGCTTCATCAGTCAGATGATACAGATAGATAATTCACCAAACTGTCACATGATCTTCCATCAGTCTAAAAGATGTGAATATATTGCCACAAGCTTTGGGAATAATGGGTGCACCTGTTTACAGTGTCACCTCTGTTTGCTAATTGTCTCCTTGAGCTACATTTTACTTCTAATGCATTTATTTTTGACAGGCAGTGTCTATTTAGAAATCACATTACTTCAAGTGCAATTGTTCTTTTGTCTATCAAGTAAATGAAGTGTTGTTATACAGATTTCAGGTTCTGATTAGTGAAGTATCAGCACACCACAAAGGTCAATCAGTTATTTACCTGAAGTAATAGAAGTATGACAGGCCTCCTGGATATCCTCTAGATCATGGTATAGCTCATATTAGTATTAATATTTTATATTCCAAATATATATGCATACACCTTTGTTTGCACGTATATAATACACAAAATGTATTAACTCATCTAAAACATACAGTATTGTACATACAGAGAAGAACATAAGGAAAAAAGCACCCAAGTGGAAAATGTCAGTGTCGATGCAGACCCAACTCTTCTACCCCAGTATTTTAAGTTAAGCCAAGATATTGAAGAAAACCAAGGGGTCAGTCCCCCAGACATTTTGCACTGGTCTATGCACACAAGCTGCCACACCAACAAAACTGCTTCAAAAACATGCTGTTTTCATTGTGCTTCCTGGTTTTTTTAGAACAGTGAAGCAAAATTTAGTTAAGGTTACTTGCATTAGCTTCAACTAATAAGATGCCATAAGAAATTAAGATGAGCCATTTGAGGTCTAAGAAGGACCACAGGGGATTTTTATTCACACCCATACCCTCATGTCTGCTATGTTACCAACACTGGGCTAAATAAGGTCTCAATAAGTACAAAACCGTGCCTTTAGATATATATATAGTAACACATTGAAGTAGAACTATACTGTCAAACAGGAAATTTTGAAAACCTAAATCAGCACATTGATCACACAGCCACTTCACTGCATATATGTTGATTCTACTTAAAAAAAAAAAAAGGGGAAAAGAAAGGGGAAAAGAAAGGGGAAAAGAAAGGGGAAAAGAAAGGGGAAAAGAAAGGGGAAAAGAAAGGGGAAAAGAAAGGGGAAAAGAAAGGGGAAAAGAAAGGGGAAAAGTAAGGGGAAAAGAAAGGGGAAAAGAAAGGGGAAAAGAAAGGGGAAAAGAAAGGGGAAAAGAAAGGGGAAAAGAAAGGGGAAAAGAAAGGGGAAAAGAAGAAAGGGGAAAAGAAAGGGGAGGGCATTTAAAGTGTTTATTACTGAGGTGGAAAATAGTACTACAGTAGTGGCCTCAGTGGCTTGCCAAAGCCTTATTATTTCTCCTCTACCTCTGTCCAAGTTCCACATCCTATGCTCAGCTCTGCCATGCAAGGACAGGCAGAAGAGAAGCACAGAAGAGCAATATTAATTTCCCAAAACAAAGGCAAGGTCCAAAGCTAACACCTACCCATCCCCATGAAGGTCTAGGTACAGACTGGTCTCTGTACCTGCACAGCAACCTCAGGGGTTTGCCAGGCACTTCCAGCCACCACTGCTGTTTTACCAGTTTGCCAAAAGAAACAGAGACAAAAAGCCAGGCTTGCCTTAAGTCACATTCTAAATTGGCTCCCAGGAGCATTCCCCTACCTTGTTCACTAAAGCACGGTGTATGTTTTCTCAGTGTTTAGCATATGCTATGTAACCTGAGCAGAACTTGTATTGTTCCAGTAGTTGTTTTTCTAAAGTATGTTCCCATCAGGACCATAATTACATGCAAAATACTAGAGTTAGAGCCATTCATAAAGTCATTTAAGATTTTCTCTACACTTTCTAGCGAGATTAGGGCACATCTTGAAACAGAATATGGAAGAAATCACAAATCTTGGCCTCGGATGCAAACCGATGATAAAAGTTTGAATTACCCCAGGTTAGTCTATGTATTTCAAGACCCAAAAATGCTATAGGGGAACCTCCCCTGATGTATTTTGAAGAGCAGTACATTTTTGAAGTATTTCTGCAAATGTAAGCATGATTTAGGTACAGTTAATCATTCATGAGCATCTTATATACCTGGATAAAGCTTATTTCTCCTGCAGCTTCTAAAGTAAAAAATCACAACTGCCACACACTTAGCAGCAGCAAGATTGAGCCTGATGCTTGTAAAAGAAGCAATGGACATGAAACTGCTGTTTGCTCACAAGCCCAAGGTGTCTCTTTGGGAAGATGTGTCTCCTACCATTGCCTGACATTGCAGGAAAGAGATTTATGTGGAAAGTGCACAAAATAATTTAGTAATTTTATACCTACCCCAAGAATTACTGTTTTCTGTTACACAACAGCAAGCAATCTTTAGAATATTACTTTGCATAGAGAGAAGTGGATACTCTAGCAATAAAGCTGCTTGCCTAAGACTAAATCCCGCCAAGCACTTCTTTTGCACACAGTCAGTCTCCTTGAAATCAATGAGATTTCTTGAATGAGCTCTTCACACAAGTAAAAGGATCAGGTCCTTAAACAGCAGAAAGTACAGACAACCATGTTAACATAAAGCATCAAACAGGAGGAGGTCTCAGCAATGGAGTGAAGTATAGTCACCTACCACACATGGTTAATGAGATGTGACAGGCCAAATTCAGATCAAATGTAAACAGGGGCACTTTCCTGTCTGAACAAAACCTCTTAAAAGAGGTCTAAGCCTGGCTTCATGTGCAGTATCAGGAAGTAGAAATGCAATTAAGCATCATCCAATGAATTACCAAAGCTTACCAGCATGACAATCACTAAAATAACACCACAAACACTCTAGAGGCACAGGCAAAACACAACCATCTACCTTCCAACATCCACGACTGGACTACACGTGACAGTCCAGCCCCAGAGGAGAGATTCAGCATGATACCACCAAAAGGGATTCAGGACATACACATGCCATAGAGCTTTCCAAAAAACATCAAGGCACTGTTTTCCTGAACACCCTGTGCTCCCCTCACTTCTACCACCAGCCCACATGCATGTCTCCCAGGCAGTCTGACAGCAGTGGGAGCAACACAGGCACCAGGCTCTGCATCTCACCCACCAGACCCCTTCTCCTCCCTTCTCCCTCTGCAAACACCTCACAGCACTGCTGAGGAGCCAGCCAGCCTTTGACCCTACTTTACCTCAACTTAACTTGTCCTTAACTGGGTCTCCATATGATTGGCAATGGAAACATTTAATTCTGTTTCAATCACTGCATTTCCCTTCTATTTTAACAAATATTTTAATATTGGAGGGAAGGGGGATGCGGACACAGCTCTTTCCAAGCATAACTAATCCTCCTTTGAGGATGGGCAAGCCCCACACACCTCTCAAATCCGAACGGCAACAAGCTCTGGTTAGCTGGGGAGGCTGCACATCTCAGCGGGTTGTAAAACAAGGATAAACACCCAATGATAACTTGGTGGCAACTTCGTTTCCCCCACAGGCCAGGACGTGCGAGCCGGGCCAGGGAGCGCGTGGGGAAGTGCGGGGAGCGCCCGCGCCAGCAGAGCTGAGAGCGAAGGAGGGGAGCACGTGGGTGGCAGCAATTTAAAAAGCAGCTGTGTGTATGTTTTTCCCGGTTAGACTGTGAAATCACAAATGGTGGAATCAGCACTGTAAGCTTAAAACCACGCTAACCCACTTGGCTGCAGTTTGTTGTTAACTTTGCGTCTACATTTTTCATTATTTTTACAAAAAGCACAGAACGACTCCTCCTCTGCCCCAACTACCTCTTTTGATTAGCAAAAGGATAAAATCACACTAAATATTTCTAATGTCGTGATAAAATGGTGAAGAATAAGTATGATAAAACAGGACATTTGTGGCCAGAGTCTTTGGAAAATTCATACTGTTACATATATTTTCTCTAAGTAATCAAGAATGTATTGGTATTTTGAAATTATGTATCTCTAATAATACAAAAGTACTTAAGAACAGAAATAGACAGTAATGGAAAATGCAGTCAACTGTTGACAACATATAGAATTTCAGAAAATAATTTACAGAGAACAGCACAGCAGATGAGTCAAAATTTTCTCAAAAATATTTCTTGCCTCCGATAGTCCAATGTAATTCATTTTCTATCTCTGTTCATTAATCATTGTTAAAATTAGTGATCCATTTCTTCCACTCTGCCATCTGCACTCAGCTTCGTAACAAACATGACACCTTCCTGCATAATAAAACCTGACAACTACGAGGATGCATTTCCAAATAGCTTTCTGCATATTTGCACCTCTATAACTGATTCCGTTGTCAGACAAAAGTGGATTATTTAACCGGAGTTCTTTCTTTATCAATTCAGTACACAGACGTGTGCTTGTGAGGGAATGCGTACGTGTGTGTGTGCATAAAATGATTAAGTAAAAATCACTTAATTTGAATTAAAAACAAGATATAGTAGTTATCTTTGAATTCTCAAGGTAAAATTCATCATATATATGTATGTTAGTTTTAATCTTCTACTATGAAGCTTATGGATGTAACATTTGGATTGGCTGCATCTTGTAAAGTTTGCATACACAAGAATTATCCTGACACTCCAATTTCCTCCAAAGGAAAAAAAAAAAAAAAAAAAAAAAAAAAAATCATATCCAGCTCAGTTTTGTTTCCCAGCCTTTGATCACTGACAATTTCGAATAAATATTTTTAAGATAGATGAAATATCCAAGCAATGAGAAGATATAAAAAAGTGCACAGATAAATAATTAAAATTCAGGATGTCATCTCCTTCCTGTTCAGGCCAGCCTCTCATCTCCTGATGGCAGACAGGGGACTGGAGAACAGGGTTCGGTTCTTGGTCTCTTTCCATTCGATCAACAGACCTGGAAAGCCATGGCAGCAGGGCACCTGAGTGGTCCCTTCGTAAATGCTAATTACACTTAGATCCCACTGATTAACAGAAGCTGCAGTTCTCAGCACACCGAAAATCAGGCTAATGCTGGGAGCATTAGGCCATACACATGCAAGTCAATGGGAACCTGTCTGCCGACCATGAGAAACCTGGTGTCCTGTTCACAGCTCTGTTTGATGGGAACTGCCCAGCCAACCAGTGAGCAGAGCTGGGCAGCCCCAAAGCCTCCGTCTGCTTCTGCTCCAAAAGCGAGCCTGAAAGTATAGTAATCTTTAACTGGAACTCGAAAAGAGCACAGTAACCTCAAAGAGTTGTGCCTACAGCAAGTTCTGCAGGTGTCCTGTAACAGCAGGCAGGATGACAAATGCAGCATCCCAGACAAGAACTGTCAGTTTTTCAGTCAGCTTCCCCAAGTTTTGAGCCATGGCCACCCCAGTAATCCATACCCACATAGATACTTGTTTACCTCCAAGCCAGGTGAGCCCATGGCCACTGAGCAGGCCCCCAGGCACAGACACAGCTGCTCCACAAGCTGCTGCACACACACATCTGACGGCTGCCACCTCCAAGGACAGACGGGCTCTTGGGAAGAGCACTGAGAGCCGACAACACAAACCAGGAGACAGTGTTCCGTTCAAGATACCATGCTCATTTCCCAGCTCTGCCAGCTGACCTACTCACTAAGCTTGGACAAGCTGTCCCAATTCCAAATGTCCCCATTTCCCGATTATTAATGGAGATGCTGACACTTGCCTCCTTTGCGACCCACTGACGACAAAAGCTGAATGGCTTTCAACAGCGTCACAGCCTACGACGCGTGTGAGGGAACTGCAACGGCACGAGGCGGTTAACAAACACCTCCCCTCTCAGCGTCCCAATTTTCATCTGAGCACCACCACTAAGATCATTCCTCTTTCTGATAAATTTGTGACAGATGCTGTCAGTGGAGAGAAGATCTTCCACTGCTAACATCTTAAAAAGTTATACAGCATAAATATTACAAATTAAGGAATATATAATGCAATGCTTCTTTCCGAATAGATAAAATGTAAGGGGGAAATTGAGTACAAGCCCAGTGGGTCACAGCCAAATTCAAGCAACATCTCCAATGTACAGCGTGAGAAGCAGCAGAACATTTTTAAATGTATAAAATGCCTTTCAGATATATGCCAGCCACTTCCACATGTACAAAAGGCCAGAATGAGACCCAGAGTTTCTGCAAGAATTAGTTCAGAAAGTTAAATAATGTTTATATTGAAGGAAGTTGAAGAAAAACTACATCAATCTATTTTTTGATACAACACTGTCTAATACAACAGCAAACGTATGTCACTCTTTGGAAGAAAATCTGCATCTGACATGGAAGTGTCTGTTCAAAATTTAAACCAGATGTGATACAGAACAGCTGAAATCTAAAGTTCGGGAAAAAAAAAAAAGATGTAGAAGAGATACAGCAACTGACTTCTGCTAGATACTGTAAGGGTAAAAGAGCCCTCTTTTTGAAGCATTCACACTGGAACCTTTCTAGGTACACACAAACACTTTAATCTGTTTATCTTATCTTTTTAAAACGTATTTTATTTTGGAGTCTAGGGCTTGTTGGGTTTGTTTTGTTTTGTTTTTAAATTTCCTCTCAATTTGTCAATTTGGAAATTGACTGTCTAGCCTATTTATGAATTTTCTGTTTGTTCTTGTATAGCTCTTGGTAAGCACTTAAGAACAAGTATGAACTATTCTTTTTATTCTTCACTTGGAAGAAAAAAAAAATCAAACAGGCATTGTCACTATAGCTGCCTCTTTTGCCTTTTAGTTTCCTTTTTTCTTCACGTGTCTGCATACTGACACATTCAATTTCAGGTTATCAGCACATCTGAATTACAGAATACTGATGGGGATAGAGGGCAGGCCTCTCTGGACTGATTAGCATCATTTAAGAAAGCATTCACTTGCTTGCTTCATTGGCTGCAGGGATTCCATGATGGGTGGCCTTTTAGCATTAGAAGTCAATATGGAGCAATCTCATTTGAATTAAATATGGACAAAAGAAAAGATGTGATTGTGGTTATTCATAGCTAACCTTTTAATTTTGCAAAGCTCTGAAATTTGGGAGGTTGTAAGCCATAAAACTTAAATATACTTAGTTTTTCATTTCTTTTCAACTCGCTTCTCTTCTCCTCCTCCAGTTTTTATGTACTTTTTAATTTGTGCAAAACTTAAAACCAGAAGCTTATTTCAAAAGAAATGTCTGGATGAATATTCAGGATAACCTTTTAACCTAGTTAAACCTACACTGACTATAAAAAGAGGAATGCCTGATTCTAATCCATAAATGTATGTAAATCCACACTGAAAAACATATTTGTCTCTATCGGACTCATACTTGTTTCCAAACAGACCATAAATGCAGCCAAGTATTTCATTAACACAAATAATTATATATGGCTAGTCATATTATGACCTTTGTTAACAAGAGCCTAAGCCTGTGAAAAGGTTGCAATGATTTGAAGTACAGCAACAAAATCTGATCATAGGGAATTTCTATTCTCACATTGAAGTAAAATCATTATATGAACCAAAATAGAAAATAGTAATGACAAGTTTTCACTAACTAGTAAAATCACAGAAATGTATAACATCAGG
Organism: Brachypteracias leptosomus; assembly: GCA_013401335.1. Taxonomy (NCBI): domain Eukaryota; kingdom Metazoa; phylum Chordata; class Aves; order Coraciiformes; family Brachypteraciidae; genus Brachypteracias; species Brachypteracias leptosomus. The sequence goes on along the minus strand of VYZX01001616.1, from coordinate 37,871 downwards.
CTACAGAAACAGATGAGAGAAAAATAAGTAACTTAAGTATTCCAAGAGATTAAAAGAAGTTAAGTGCAAAATTTGACTTCCAAGTAGATGAAAGCACTAAAAGTGTAGCCAACCTCTCTGAATATCTGATCCCTCTGCACTTGAAGACAGTGGGAGTTTTGCCATTAACTTCAATGGAAGCAAAATCAGAAATTGAGAAATGAAGTGGAAATGGCTTTTGCTGAGCTGGGCTGACTGCCATGATACGGGATAAACTCAGCCTATGAGGAACAGAGGATAAATATCACACTACTTCTAGCACATGACTGGTCCCTTTGCTACCTATCCCAACAGACTAGGCTTAAATTTGAAATATATAGTTAACTCCAGTCCAGACAATTTCATAGATATCCTGACGAAGGAGAAAAGTATTAAAAGTCCCTCAGTGGGCATCTCATAGAAAAAGATTCCAGCAAATCATTCCTTCATTGCAGACACCACTGAAACTGAAATCAAGATCTGTTTAAAGCATTTTCATGTATCATGTTAAAGATTAAACCAGCCCCATAAAGAGAAGCAGCAAAACACTACCTGCATTTACACCTTCTAGTAGTTTTATGGAAGCTAAGCCTGGAACCATCCAAAGTATTCATAGAATTACTCCCGTATTCCTCAAGATTTTAGTTCATTCCTGCTATTGTAATATAGACAGCACCAAGATGAAAGAGAATGGAAGGTAGTGAGTATATATCCTGAGGAATCATATCCATTCAACTTTTTCAAATTTCATGAGATCACTGTGGCATTCAATAGTTTTAAAACTCAGCTTTCCCCTCCTGAATCTAGTTTACTGATTTAATTTTTTTTTTTTTCCAAGCCAATATACCAGACCTCTGCACTCTAAGGCAGCATTACAGCAACAGCATCCTTAGAATGCATTTTGTCCATTTTTAAATGGAATAAGTCTAAATAAAGAAACAAAAGCGCTTGGGAGTACTTTCACTGCAGCATAAGCATTCTAAAAAGGCCCTTCACAAATGCTTCCAATATGCTTTATACTGCAACCCAATGTGCAACTTCTAAACTACACCACCACAAGTAAGAAATTAGAAATGTTGAGGGCTATTGAACACTGAATTTTCACAGTGCATCTGCACAAAGTTATTTAGCACAGATGTTTCTGTAATTGTGATCCACTGGAAAAACTCAAAGTGTTCAATGGCCCTCACACTTCCACCTGCAGAGCAGCACTGGTCTAGTACAACTATGCTGAGCTGTAACATATAAAAAGCAGCACTAGAGGCTGGATCAGACTTTGTAAGATTTTCACAAATAGTATTATTCTGCTTTGTTTGTGAAGGGGTGACATGATTTTGGGTTTTTTTTCTTTTCGTTTACAAAAAGACCCACATATTAAAAAGGGGTGAAATAGATTTTACATGCCTGGCTTTGAACCTGGGAATCTCCCACAGTGCAACTAATTGCATTGCCAACAAGACACAGGAGTACACCCACAAGCAGCATAAAATGTAACTGTGAGGGTGTGATGGTAAGTCTTTATAAATAATACATTCATCCCAAGGTGCACTTGTGTCTATGTTGTTAATGTAGGTATTTTTTCATTAGTTGCTGTAAAGATATCTGGGCAGGTGAACATCAATATGCCTCTAAAGACAATAAAAATGAGGAAGCAACAAGAGGACAGGACTTGCTTCTTAAGCAGAATGGTTATTTAAGCAGCAGCAAAAGGAAGTGATGATGATTACAGTGACCCTAGCGCTCCTATGCATCCACACGGCCTCAGAACTTCCCAGGAGACCATCACCCTATTCTGACTTTCAACTAAAAAAAGTGTGTCTGAGAGACCAGAGACAGGCAGCACCTTCCTGCCCACAGCAACAGCTCAGCAGAGAGCAAGCAGCACAAACCTGTTTAAAGAGCACTGAATAAGGACCAGTAACTTCTCTGTCGTTCCACTGCCAATGCACAAGGAAGCAGGTAGACTATTCACCTAACCTCCCCTGTGAATCCCCAAAAAGGGATTATAGAGATTTTTTAGCTCAGAAAACAAAAGGGAATTCATTAGAGAAAAGATTATAAGCAAGATAAAGATAAGACAACTTTGATGTAAAAAACATCATCTAATATGGCTATCAGTACATATCGGACTGTACAAGTACATAAACATTCAGTGATTTTGCAAAACACAAATCCATAACACAGACTCGTATTTTGAGCCATGAAAAGTGAGGATAATGGCTAAGTTATCATTTGAAAATTGGCTGAAGTAACTGCACAGTACATTTTTCAAAGCATATGAACAATAATACGACAATTGCTCCCAACTAGATAACCACTTTGTGCTGCTGTCCCACCAGACCTAACAAACTGATCTCAACAAATGTAACCATGTCAGTGCCCCAGCAGGAGAGCAGGCAGGATCACTTAATTGCCCCAAGAATCTCTCTTTTTTACAGTTCTTGTCACTAAGTTGTTCCTAGAAGTATCTTATTTGCCACAACACTCTTCTACCATCTCTAATTTTCCGTGGAGTCCCATACAACTATGCTCTAACCCTTCTCTCCACCACTCCTGTCTAGATGATCCGGTTTTTAGCTCATGTGTCTCCTTCCAAGATTATGTCAATGACACCCACATCTACCTCCTACACCTGTCTCTTACCTGAGCCTTGCCCATCTCCCTGTACCCAAGACACCTCTTCTAATTATGTTGCTGACAATTTAAACTTGAATGGATAAAACTGAACTATGTATCTTCTCTGTCAATAACTCCCGCCATTCCCCACTTTATCACTACTAATTGACATTGTCATTTCCTGGCCACCTTCCATGGGACTCCTTATTCTCTGTCTCAAAAATTACAAGTAACTCCCAAACCTGCCACTTTTTTCCCATACCATAGTTTAACAAACAATCTTTTCTTTCTAAGCAGCAAAGGCTCTTCAACTTCTCCATCCTGACTGCTACTGCAACTATTTCTACTTACTCATTCCCCCAATACTCAGCTCCACCCCAGCACAGACAGCTGTTCACTGAGTAGGCCCAAGTGTTCTGCAATAGAAACAATAAATAATTAAATGATAATGAGGAGGCAGCATGCTGATAGAGGAGGTGGCACTACATCCTATAAGACAGCACCGAATCAGTGTGCCAAGATAATAGAGAGAAACCAGGCTGATCTCTAAGTTGAATCTTCATTTAAGACTGAAAAGCAAAATTCTGGTTGGCCATAGTAAACATCTGACAGCAACGCATGGCATTCTGATTATATTAAATTTACCATCCTGGGAAACATTTTTAGAGATGTGCATAATGTCCTTTCGAAAACTGAACACAGGGCCAGAAGCCCAAAGGCATGCAAGCCCTTGACCCTTATTCAGGCACCCAAATTCCACTAAAATGGAGAACAAGCACCTAAAAACCCAAAAGGCCACACACTTCAGAAGATGTAAGCCACAGGCATGTAGCTCCCTGAGGCACTTTTGAAGTTGTAACCCCTGGTCAAATGCTATCTTAAATACTACCATCCCACTACTTCAGCTCTCACAGCAATTTTATCTGGTTGATGTATTTATTCCTGTCCTGTACTGCTACAAGCTGTAAAAATAGCTTTACTGTTCCACCTTCAAGGTGGCTGCTGCTCAGTAGGAAACCTTCTTAAACAACTCTTACAGCCATTTGGTTAAACTTTGTGCAGCAAACTTTAAAGGTACTTGTGCAAAAGTTCACAGGTCAGCACGCGCTCTTCTTGTAACCACAGAGCTAATCAAGAAACATGAAAATAACATGTATTGCACAAAACAGTCATTCAGTCCTCTTTCATACTAAACCTCATGGTGTTTAAAACCTTGGCACATTTTCGGGTTTCCAGCTATTCTCACTGCACAACCACATGAACAGAAAGTAGCTGCCTAGAAATAATCATTTCGAAAAGCTTCTGGTCTCCGATTCCCTCTATATTAAAATACTGATCCTTTTCATGCAGAAAAAGGGACACTTTTAACATTCAAGCAACAAAATTTAGTCTTAAAATAAAAAAAAAAAAAGAAAAAAGGAGGAAATGTTAATAGTCAAATGGTAATGGGGAAAACAAGAGAGGAATTAAAGCTGAAACGTCATCCTTAACTCACCCCCACCGTGCCCAACTCTTGCAGGGGTCCTCTAACAATTGGTAATCCTTCATAGTGTACCATATGTGCTGCAATAACAAGGCCCAATGAGGTACATTAAGGATGTCATTTCAACCTTACCTCCTTGCTTCTGCGAGATGAAGGGAGACCCTTAACTCCATTTTAACATAGTCTAGTGACTGAATAAAAGTTGTACTTTCCTAGGACAATGCTGCTCAGTTTTGTAGTGTAAATAAAAACGGCTTAAGTTGGTCAGCTGCTAACCACATGGTAATAATAAGTACAACAGACCGAAGTTCACAATTATTTCAGATTTACTCTCTTCCTGATCTTTCATTTTTATCAGCAAAACATCCTCTTGGCAATGGGAAGCTAAGCTGAAACTTAAATGAAAGAAATGCAAGAAGTAAATGACAAAAGACACAATTTTATGAAAGGAAAATATTCAGACCTCAGCCTTGACCTTGACCTTTTACTGTCTTTTAACATTAAACATTTGCCCCACCTTCGAAAAGATAAATGTGGCTTTTGATGACAGCCTATGTTATCTGAGGATTAAAATAGCCCTCTTGCAGTGCTCAACATTAAAGTCTTCCGCATTTGCAAAATTGCAAACAGATGCAACTCAAGTACCTGCAAATAATCTGCCAAGACCAATTTCAAAAGGGAGATTTCAAAATATGTGGAAGTCATTAGGACATGTATTATTTTTGCAATGAATAGGCGCCAGGAGTGTCTCAAGAAGCAGATGGGTGCTACTTTGTTTATAAAAGATCAACAGAATATTTGCCTGTAAATGAAGACGTATAAGCTATATGAAACAATTATGTTAAAATGGTGAATGTTTCAAAGCTAATTGTAATGGTCTTTTAAGATCTGAATTCCTCATTTCTTACAGCATGCTAAAATATCATTTTAGTTTTGGTCTTGATTGATATAATTACAAAAATGGCAGAAAATTAAAGCAAATGCTGTCAGTTTTGCTGTTGTAAATGTTGTCACTTTATCACTTGTTTACAGTTGCACCCATACTGATAAGTGAATATTTTTCAACATGCATAAAAAATACGACCTTAATCTCATGGGAAAATACAGAAAGGACAGTAAAAAACATTAAGCTTAAAAAGAACAACAAAAAATATTTCCCAAACTGCAACATACTACCTAATGACCAGCAGTTTTAAAATTCACATCTTTATAAATTCCCAGCTTAATAAAACAGAAGATCACAAAGGAAACTAGGACTATATATAACACATATAAATTTATAAAGAACTCAATAAACATTAATGCATTATCCCTGCAACAGAACAATAAGCTGTAGCACAATATGGCTGGTTAAAATCTCAACGTTGTATTTCTCAAAGTAATATATTTTAAATCAGGCCTCCAAATGATAATGAAAAATTTATCTGTCCAGATACTAAATCTGTTTGGCGTTATTTACCACGAGGAGGATGTATAAACTGCAAGAAAGCCACATATTTTACTTGCCCATCAAAAATATTAATTGCTTGGACAAAGAGAATTTTGTTGATTAAGACAGCTATATCCAGAAAATTCCAGTGAATAAATATTTTTACATTTGCTCAGTATCTGTAAAGAGCATCATTAAGATCATAGTTTGATATATGTATTAAAAAATGTTGTGAGGTGGTTTGGCTTTTATTGTTTTGGGGGAGTTGGTTGGTTGGGTTTTTTTGTTATTTTTATTCAAGTAGGCTTAAAAAAATATAAATTTATATTAAATGTTTATGTCAAAGTAGCAATTGAAGATTTGCTGACATTGTAACATACCAACAACTGCATGGCTACTTTCATTTATTGCCATTTACACAAAATTGTGATACAGCAGGCTTAAAACACAGTGGAAGCCCTCAGAGTGCAGGTTAGGAGACCAAGTGAAAGTCAGAGAGTAAATGCAAATACTTTTCACACTCTCGAGGTTTCACTAGGTCCTGCAAACTGCAATCTTCACTTTTTTTTCAGTGTGATGAAGTTTCTGCTAGGACCTAAAAACTCTGTTCTTCACTGACAATCTTCCAACTGGGGCTTCTACTGTTAGTGTATACCTGTAAGATAGAGAGAAGGAGAAAGTAAGAAGAAAGAGAAAGAAATAAAATAAAAAGCTGCTTAAGACAAATAATGAAAGATAAGCAAGAGCTAGGCAAAGGGAAGAAAAGAACAAATAACAGAGAAAGCAAAACATTAAAAACTATGCTTTGAATTAAAAAAAAAAAAAAAAGCTTCTATGTATGAATAGAACATCACAGTATGAGATTAGTGGAGTATTTCCTTGTCAATGTATAGGTTAGATAAACATACTAGAGGTAAAGCATATATAAAAACAAATCTATAGTTAGTGGAAATGTTTTTCAAAACTTGCATTGGCTGCTACATAAATACAGTGAAAAAATAGCTGGTGCCTTCTAGGAGTATGATTAAAACCAGAAGTGAGCTTCCCATCTCCTAGCGCAGGGTGTCCAGTCTCAGCATTATGAATAAAATCAGAGTTAAGCTTCAGCTAACTCAAGGCTCATGGGAGTAACAGATGAGTAAAGACTGAAAGATCCAACAGAAAACATAATAATAATCTGGCAATTTTAGAGCTAAAAGGCTCTGGAAACTGCAGGTCACTCAGTGCACGTAGGTAGTTCCCACCCGTGGTCAGAGTAAGCCAAATGAGCACAGGTCAGGAGAGCTTAGCCACAGTAGCCCTTGCAACAGGTAATTCAACACAGGCCATCTTTGTGCAAAAAACCTCATCACAAAACGTGTTCACCTTTAAAAGTCCAGCTCTGGCACCAAGCGCTGCACTTCACAACCCTATTTTCATGTGTGCTTCGTGACCACCTTCCCTTGGAACACCTGTGGGCAGATCTACTGAAAAAAACAGTGGCCAAGGAGAGTCTAATTCTAAAAATTTCCCATTTGCCTACAGCATCAGGAAGTTGGTGGTGACAGCTGGTGGAAAAGGATAAGACTCTTAACACTGGCCAGTTCCAAGTGGATAAACGTAACCCAAATGAGGTGCAGCAATCAAGTCAACGCCTTCAAAACGGTTTCTGACTAGCACCCTGGTCCCACATGGTGAAGGGGAAGAACCACCTTATATTGGATCATACTTTCTCCAGTTTATTCAGTTTCTCCATTGGAGCTTTTTTAAGAGTTATTTCCAGTTTTACTATAGCCAACCCAAGTCAGATAAACACAGATACTGCTTTCTGTTCCTAGCCCAAACACATCTGAGGATCAGATTACCAGAATTCAAACACAGGATGACCCCTTTACCTCCACAACCTGAAAGGGACATCCCCCTTTTCACTGCCTCCAGCCCTCACTTCAACATAGAGGACCCAACAGGCGACAGGCTGCAAAATAGCAAGCCACGATAGTAAGTTTTATTTGAAAGCAGTTGCCAGGTCCCAGACATGGCAGGATTCCCATTTGCTTGGAAGAGGAGGATGTATTTATACTGCAGACACGGTTTGAGCAAGAGGTTGTCTTGCTGACTGCTCAGAACACATTTGTGGGAGTTAGATTTCAGCTTACGAAGGGGTCTGTACCATCTGGAGACTCCTACAGCCTCTTGTCCACTTCAGGAGCTTTAAAGGGATCCCATAAAGGAGCATACTTAAAACTGACTTTGCGGGTGGCTGGCTGACTCATGCCCAGACTATGCATTTATGTAAAAATCATTTGTGGGTACTGGTACCATTAGCTGCCCTATGTATTTATGGGCAATGAAAACTATGTATTCCATTAAATACAGTTACAACACATACTGACCCTATTCTGAGCAAAACATACAATTTTAAAATTATGCCAGCCTCTGCAAAACTATGTGGGATGTCTTACACCATGAATTAATATCCACTAGAGACTTAGCTGAGATCATCAAACTCATTTCACATAAGACAACAAATTAAATCACCCCAGGGACTAAGTACATGAAAAGCTAGCATGCTATCAAACAAGCTAGGTCCCTGTAAGGTAGATTTCTTTAAGCAAAATATTAACTATACTTTCAGAATACACAGCTTCTATTGTTTATACGCACCACATAATGAAATGCTACTTCTGTTTTCACCAGATGGTAGCACATATAATTTTCAGGCCTTCAGTTCATATCATAATACAAACAATTGGTATGGCAAATATTACCGGTCTATAAACACTTCCAGTGTTCTACAGCTCTTACACAAAAACAATACAATTTTTCTATTTCACTGTTGTAACAGAAACCATGACAATTTCGGATATTCCAAAATATATGCATATTTGGTCACTTTTTGCTGCTTGAAACAAAAAGAAATGATCAAACCTCAGACTGTTTGGCTGCTTCAATTTTTTTAAATAAAAATCAAATATTAACAAAACTATGTGAATATCAAAATGCTTAAACGGTACAATGCAAGATGTATCCTTAATACATTTTAACAATAACACATGCTGTGTTCCTACACTGGAATAACATCATCCATATGAATCCCAGGAATTTAGTATATCTGACAGTTTCTCTCAACCACCCATAACATTCTTTCCTGTCTCATTGTAGCTGGCAAAAGAGAATTCTATAATTGAGTGGTACAGAACATGTGCCCTCCCTGCTAGAAGATGACAGATGGATTATAAAAACTTCAAAGCAGAGCATTTGGAGCACCAGGGGAGAGATAGTGGGTATTTGAACTCTCAGTCTTTACCCAGGAGACAATGGCACTCTGACATGGTGCATATATCAAGGAATGGTGTAACTAGATAGACATAATCTTTCTTTTCAGTAAGTATTTAACATTCTGTTACGAACAAGTTTCAGCCTAGCTAAAGTGCAACTCATCTTAATACTAATCATCATAGCCTGAAAGGCTACATGCCCCCTTTTTTCAATTTTGGTTCAACTGCTCCTTCATAAAAATGTTTTTTAAAAGGACAAGCAGCGTTACATAGGTGCTCAGATAACAGAAAGGGTATTTTTAACCTTAAAATTAATGTTTGCTGGCATTTAGTATTTGCGTATATGTAGGTGAATCTGTTTTGCTTGCTGGAATGCTTATTTGCATTGTCTGCATTTAAAAAGCCACTCTCCACCAAAGTTTATATACCACATGTTGCTGATCATTCACTAAATAGTTACTAAAGTTACGTTAAATTATTAACATCCCTAAAACACCAACCTCTTTTAATTCCAGGGGCACAAATCCTTTCAAGGAATTGATCCTTTCACTCCTGCTGCTATAACACAATGACGGCTGAATGTCCGATGCCATCTTTATTAAGATAAATTATAATGTGAAAAAAAAAATTAAAAAATCATCCTTCTGCATCCTTTCCATACCTGCTAGAAACATATAAAAGACAGGCAATCCCATTCACACTAGAGGTGTGTTTAAAATTTCTTAAAGTTAACAATAATTGAATCAGCATACACATTTTCTAAATCATTACCTTCCCATACAAACATAGGGTTTTGGTGTATTTTTAAATTATTCATCAGTTTTTTACTGCTACTGTTACAGCTATTGCACCTGGTTTATTAAGAAATTACTTGCTCAAATTGTTTATAAAAATACCTATGACTTAATGTAAGGTCAGAAGTAAAAACGAGTTTAAATATCTCATTTGTCTATATCACAAAAATCACACACACATGATTTGACACAGTTTGCAGCCGCTGCTCAGGCAAGGCCCAGGACTAGAATAGCAAGGGTATTATTGCAGGTCAGAATTGAGGGGTACTGGCAGAACTGCGTGTGGGAAAGCTTGCATAACAGCCACACTGTGCCAAGCTTTAGCCTTTGTTATTAGTCCCTTTAATGAACGCCATATTCACACAAAAAAAAAAAAAAAAAATATTCTGCATATTTTAAGTAGAGTGAATTCAAAACTAAACAATTGGAAGATTCAATGCTACAAGAAAGCGGCACAGTAACTATTCCCATTCTCCTACAAATGCATTTAATAAAGTAACATGCGAGCAATTTTAAATATTTGATTCTTTTATTATACAGTTGAAACTAAAAAAAAAAAGCAAGCTCTGGAAGATGATGAGGCTGTAGTTTTTAGTAGCAAGTAAAACAATAGCACCAAGATAACACAGAGGAAAACAGAAGCAAGTAACTTTGCAGCTGTGTTAACGTAAAATGAGAGAGCTCCAGTAGCGGCAGAGGCTCCCTCGTGCTGCCCAGCTCCACCGCGATGGCTCGCCAACAAACAGCACTGTGGCAAACTGCTAAGTTGCCTACTAATGTATATTCTTTCCTGCACAAAACATTAATCCCAGTCTTTACAAGAGGGGAGGAGGTGGAGGACTGTGGTGCTTTGAAGGAGACCTGTTTTGAGAAACCCTTTTTTAAGTGCGTTTTCGTCTTTTCTTTTTTCAGTGATCTTCTGCCATACTGGAATGTAAACACCACAGGAATAGACAGAATCTCGAATTAAGGATTTGGATGCCTTTCTTTAGAAGTAATCTTCAAAGAATGTACATCCCAAACATCACAGTGGCTCAACAAGCTAGGAAGCTAGCTACTGCATGTAAAACTGCACAGGTCATACCTAGTACTTACTATCAGTTGGTTCCTGAACTGCTACAAAGATAAACAATTTTTTTATATATATTAGTATATTTGACAAGCAAGAGAATCAGGGACAGCAATATTGCTTTAATGGAAGAAAGCCATTCTTTCACAATGGCACTAGTGTACTTATACACACTGTGTTGTTGAATTAAAAGTTAGCTCAGCAGGACTCTAGCTTTCTTTCTGTTAGTAGGCATCCACCATCAGTCGTCGATGCTAGTGGAGAGGAAAGGCATGTCTTATTTACAGATGCTATTGTGCAGACTTTAATAATAGTAAATACACAGAAGACAGACTATTGTGGATGGAAAAAATCTTTGGTTTAATGAACTGTCAACTCGTCCATCATAATGTTACCCAACCTAAAACCACCAAATCTGGACAAGCTCTTTGATGATATAAAGCAGGCAAGAGGTTTTGTTCACATGCAACAAAATGAAAGAGATTGCTGCCATTAAAAATATACTAGCCCATGCTAGCACTAACTGCCACACATTTGTTAGATAATAGCTTGATTTTTTTTCCTACAAGAATAGCCTTCTGCAAGAAAGAGACATTTAATCAGAGTGATACATGACATCCAAAAACTGAAACCAAAAATTATGGCATGAGCTAAAAGCAAGTTGTCTTCCTGAAGGCAGAATACTGAAACATCTTTAAGATTAATTCTGGGAGAGAATTCTGAAAGTCAAATGCTGAAAGATATTGAAAATACATTAATTATACACAACTCAGGATCTAGGAGAGGTTAAACCCCAACTTGGCAGAAAACTGAATCCTTTTATTTGATACAAACTTTGTACACAGCGATGTTGTGTCCTGCATTCCTAATCTCCCTAGGTCTACCAATGGAGCAAAAGGGCTGCAAGACAAAGGAATCGGAGATTTAGCTGTTCCAGTGTCATCCTGCAAAGAAATAATCGAACGGGCACTGTGGAAAACGGTTTCTTGCAACCATTTGTGGCAGAGGTCAAACCTCAGACCTACCTGGGGCAATTGTCCATCTTGTTCTATCAAACTTTTATAACAACTTTCTCAACTTAAGTGATATTCAAGGAAAGAAGACTTTTCACTGTTGCATCTGATGACTCTCTCAGGAACAACTGTCATTTATGTACATTAATTTTCTCTATCACCTAAAGCACTAACCAACCTTTGAAGACATACTATGCTACCTTCTACAGTGCATATTTTCCAGTTTTATCAGAGCTGGATTTTAATCACTTATATTAATTTTGTGTGTGCATATGTGGGTATTTTAACACTGGGGACCTTTGTTTTCTACTCTGGACAGTCTTAAATTTAATACTCGAACCACTCATATCAAAATGCTCAAAATTTTGGAGGCTAATTTTGAATCACCCACACTTTGATTCCTGGAAGGACCAAGTGCTTATTTTTCATTATAAAGTGCAACAATAGCTGTGCTCAGGAAATCAAATCCTATGTCTCTGAGGATTATTTCTCCAAGAATCAGACAACCAAATAAATGTCGTCTTTGGCAAATGCAATGTAAAATCTATGTATTAGACACACATTCAATTTCATTCTACACATAGATACTTAAATGAAGATGAATCTTATACATTTGCTAAAGAGTTGATTGGTCTGTTTGATAACACGATGCTCTCCAAAAGGTCACCAATTTGTCTAACTGTAGAAACAACCACTAAGCTGCTAAAGAAGCAGCTTACCAGAGCAGTAAATTTTGAGGAAGTTCTCCGTCTCCAAGGACCGAGATAATTCCAGAACATAGCTGTGAATTCTGTTCTGGTTCAAGGTATGGGAAATTCCTTAAGGTAACAATTTTTCCTTTTCTCAGAATACTAAAGGTCACAGTCTGACACTTTTAATTACAGTAGGAATGTTCAGCAGAAAGGGTAACTTCAGTTTCTGAAACTGAGGCTGACCTAACCACCTCTGTGCCAGCTAAATACTGCTACCCCACAACATCATGCACTCTGCTTCCCTAACCCTCCAGAGAAATTCTTTCCATCCTCCCACCCTTTGCCATTTCTCCATCCCCATACACAAATTCTCAAATTTCCCACTTTCTTCAGCTCTCGACCTTGATCCCTATGTGAGGATGAAGTCAGCTCTCTGGAGCGCTACCAAAGACCCAGAAGGCAGCAGAAGCTGCAACGATAAGCTATCTTTAAATCAGCTGGTCAATCAGTTCTCTCAACCGTCAAGCGATACAGGCACAGTTCTTGGACCAAAATCCTTCATTCCCACTGTGTCAGACCAACTGATTTAAGAATTCTGTTGCCAAACTATTCCTTTAGATAACAATAAAGACAACTAGAAAAATTAAGTATCAGCACTCTCCTAAATATACTTTACACTGCCTATCACATAATGGTCTGACCCTACTGGTGACAGTGTCAGAGGAAGGATTGTGTGGATGCTACACGAGCCTTGCAACTTCAGTTTAGATTAGGTAAGGAGAGACTCCTCCACCAACAGAGTCTTACTCTTTTAAGAGACTACAAGCCCAGATGTCCTAGTCTGGAGAAGAAAAGGACATCTTGAAAGAGGAAAGTGGATAAGCAACATAAAAAGGCAGCACTTAGAACACCTCTTGATTCCACAGCAATTTTGAAAACCTCAGTTATTTTTTTACCCGTTTTCTTAATAAATGTAAATATCTAAAATTTTAACAAACATTAACCAGAGCAAAATGACACATTATAGGAAATGTGGTGAATGAACTGGACAAGGTGGTCCACTTTCAGGAGGGAATATGAATGATTCCTGTGAAATGGTTTTACAAACAACAGAGAAGTTTCACCCAGAACATCATAAGCATTTAATTCAGATTTACTTTAAACAACAGGCCTATACTTTCATTTATTTGAGCTACTTCTGCAACACAAATCAGAAAATGGTTTTAAAGGGACAAACAAGGTCTCGCCTTAAGATCTTCTAGATGTACACAAGCTTAACCCACTGTTCACTGGCTTGCAGGATACAACTGCAATAGCTATAACTAGAGCACTTAGTCTTTTTACTCAAGTTATAGACATAAAGGTTTCAGTGCTGGAGGGTGCTCGTTCTCTTATCCATGTCAACCAAGGTAACAATTCACAAATAGAAGGTGATGTAACTAGAGCATGTTGTGCTCCACTGGTCCTGGCAGGTAGCATTGACTCTACCCTCTCACCGTCTCATAGCATGAGGAATACTGCAAGTGAGCTTTTTTGCCAACAGGACACAGACTTTAAAGAGCAGCGCACAGCAACTCAAATAGAGAAGTCTCAAGATTCACTATTGGAGCAAAAATCATGGTTAACAGTTCCTATATGTCTTCCTAATATACTCTCCTACAAGACTTAATTTTCCCAGCAGCTCTCTCTATCTGAGACAACAATGCAACTCCCTCTTTACCTGCAGCAACTGCTTCAATGTACAACTGCTTATGAATCAAATAGTTGCTAACAGGAACCAGAGTCCTCCTAAAAGGTAGAGATAGGCAAAGACCACCCAACCTGACTATAGCATTTGGAGATACTGGGAAGTTTCACTCCTGCTTGAATGCGTATTTCCTAAGACCAGATAAGAAAACACTATTACAGCAATTCAAAGCTGACCTGTTGCTTAACAGCTGAAGCATTTCACCAGGGCAGTCCTGCATCAAATCATCCACATGGGAAACCAAGTATATATTTCTCTAGAAACACAACCAAATGGAAAGTTGTTTTTCATGGCTGATCTGTACATACAAAGAGTAAAGCTTGCTCTAAAGGTCTAGGCCCACTTGCTGCTAACTTTTCCATGATTTAACCAGAGACCAGGACTATTTTCAAGAGCCAAACTGTCAAACACAATCTATTTGCAAATCTCTTGGGGATAGTATCAAAGAAGAAACTGTGGCACAGGTTTTGTGAGCTATGTGGCTGAAACTAAAACAACCTCCCAAAGAGTCAAGAAAAACTGCTTTGGTTAGGGAATGACCACTGGCTGAGCCATTCTGTTCAAAGACAAGACTATTGCTGGAGGGTAAGCTTGTGGTGAGGAATCTGTCCTTTGGGCCAGGCAGGGTGAGTGAGAAAAAATGTGGCAGACAAGTATCAACACACAGAAATATTAAGATTTAACATCTTTTAAGGGCCACCTACAACAGCACTGGATTTGGAAATGGCCTGTAAGAGTAGAAAAGAGATCTTGGAATTGACAGTCCTCTAAAATAATACGCTCAGTAACATACAGAAAAGTAAACACAGACTTAGTCATCATTTAGAAGGGTATTGAGAATAAGATGGATAGCATCCTTCTGCCACAACAGAGACTTGGCACACCCATATCTAGAAGACTGTGTGCCATTCGGGTCTCATCTTTCCTAAAAAAGGTCAAATAAAATTATGAAGGAGGTAGAGTGTCTGCTCCACAGGAAAACAGAAAATACTTCTTTTCATAAACATTAGCGAGCTTAGGACCATGCTGCCACGGGAGGTGAGGGAGACAAACTGCAGACTGGACCAGTCTGTAGCCAAATCCATAGATGCATACTACAAGGATTAGGACGTACCCCCCAACATCCCTATGATGACTGTGGGTGTAAGGATATTGTAAGGGAAATGGACCACCAAAGCATCCGGACTCACTCGGCCTCCCTAACCAGCACCTCCTCCGGTCAGGATCAGGCAGAAGGGTGAGATGGGCCACTGGCCAGGTGCAAGGGCATTTCTTCTATGCCAGCCAGTTACCACCCTGCAAACACACAGCAAGACACTCCTCCATCTACACTTAGCCAGATCAGGTCCTCTTAATCTTTTCTAAGCAAATTATTAAAACAGACATATTTATATACTTTTTAGCAATAAATAACAATGTTTCTTAAAGGTTGTAAAAATCCTTTTGCCCACCCGGCAGACAGAGATGCAAGCACTGCGTGATCTTCAGAGGTGATAAGCACCCCTTTGCACCCACAAGACTCATTAGTAGCAAGAGGTGTTCAGCACCTGTAAAAATCACCTTCTAATGAATTTCCCAAGGTCACTTTGAAAGTCAGAAGAATCAGAAATAAAGCTCTGTCCGGTGCTTTATCAACAAATTTAATTTTCAGGTGTCATCCATTTTTTTCCTGATATTATGGTCATTCAAGCTCATATTTCACAGATGGACACCTTTTGCTCCAGGCATACACTACTTGATCTATTTTAGAAATCAAGCACAAGATCCTCAGATATGGCAAATCCACACACTCGCAATGCAGGATAATGGTATGCAGAGGTCACTTCTGAGCTGTTCAACACCACTGCCTACTGGAAACTAGTTCTGTGGGTGCCATGCACCCCGAACTGCAACTAGGGTTTATAGGGCACCTTCACCATTCCCTCTGCCCCCCAGCAACAGTTTTCTCTCCTTTTTTTTTTTTTTTTTTTTTTTT
>VYZX01001616.1:0-10992 GCA_013401335.1 Brachypteracias leptosomus | reverse complement strand
AAAAAAAAAAAAAGTAATAGGGCATTCATTAACAAATAAGAAACTATAAAATTGTACCATGATTTCTTTTAAAAAATAAAACATTTGCTCCAGAATAAATATAATTAAACCAAGAATAAAAGTACAATTAGTAGAAGATATATGACGTGTCAGAACAACAAGCAACAATAAAAACTGTCTGAGGACTTATTTGCAAATCTGTATTTGTAAAGGAACAACATAAAAAAAGACGGTCTTTCACTCTGATAGGTAATATTTTATTTGACTCAAATATATGAAACACTTCTTCAAAAGCCCAATCTCCCAACATCTTGTTGAAGCAAAGTATACCCAGAAAAATAGTCCCTGTCTGATTAAAAACATCAGTATCTTCTGAACAAGGTACATGAGCAAATGTCACGCAGTTGAAGAATATGGACTAGCCAGACTGTTTTTACAGAGGCATCAAATCTACTTTCAATGTTCATATCAACTACAGATCAGAGAAATGAAAACTGTGTTACTTTACAGACTATACATGTGTAAACAGTTTTCAATCCAGCTGTTTTTATTAAAAAAGTAAATCATAAATTGCAATAACTTTACCAATGCCATAGAAAAAGCCTGCATGATAATCCATTTCTTTCCACAACAAAAGTTATCTCACCAAATGCAAGTTATGTCTAACTTAATGGTGGACATGAATTCACTGCACAAGTCGTACACAGTAAGTAAAATGTTAATAGTGAGAAGTGAGTGAGTTAGTATCATGACATGTGAAGTAGCCAATCAACAGCTGGTGTTTGAAAGAGGCTGGGAAATGATATTTATAAAGCAGCTTTTTTTTTTTTGCTTGTGTGACAATGACTCCAACTAGAAGCAAGCTAAATTTGACTCAGCCAGCTCACACCTGAAAACAAGATACTGAATCATTGACAACTACAGACCCGGTCATTGCAACAACCATTAAGGTCTTCAATTAGTGAACACAGTGGTGAATGTTGATCAAAAACAATGAAAGTATTTGCAGGTGTGGGCTCTATGAAATTCATGATTCACTAAAAGAAAGGCTTTCACTTTTCAAAGCATACCCAAGGGTCCCCATTTCTTATTTATGTCACAGGCTCATCGTGGCAACTGAGGAACATTGAATGAAGGCAGAAAGTCAAGCAAGCGTGAGAAACAGGGAGGGATGCTCTGGGTGCTTGTGCAATACTCCTCTGTCACTAGTGGCAGAAGCCCCCAGGAGAGGTGCAAGGTCTCCTCAGACTACCTCAGTCTGGATATTCGTACAGCAGCTGTCAATAGCCACAAATTTAGACAGCCTCCAGAATAGCCCTTTGTCACTTATACTGTAAAGCAAAATAAATTAAAATCCAAACTAACTCAATGCTCATCACAAACACCTTTTTAAAGAGAATGTAAGAGTTTTCATGCAAAGGGTAATCGTCTGCCAATATTTTACTCCTAGGATTTTACAAGGGTTAACCTACCAAGGATCTTATTTTATATATTTTTCATGTGTAAAAATTTCTGTGGGTGCTAGCAGCAGTAAAGATATATAAGGGTTGCAAGCATAATCCCAAATCCACCTCAGCTGTAGGATGAAATCTCACAGCACTGCCAGATCAGATCTACTCAGACCAGTTCTAAATTACAAAGACTGTTTAACCCAACTACAGCAGGTTCAGTTAAACACCCAGGTTAAGGGTCTGACCTCAAACCTTCAAGAGTCAACTACAAGGTTCTCACGACTACCATGGACTTTGAACAAGCTGCTAATATCCAGGCTAATATTTTTTGTACTATGTGATAGAGGGCAGTAGTAGTAGTAGTATCTTGTCTATAACTTACAAGTATTTATTAAAAAATACAGTATAATTTTAAGATCAAATTGCAGGAACATCACTGATGTAGTTTAGGTCTTGTAAAAATCAAAGTTGCACAAAAATTGAAGACCAATAAAAATGTTTCCATGATTCTTTTTTTAATCCCATTGAAAACAATTTTTCGTTGTAAACATTTTTGCTAGCCAAGCACTGCAGCATTGTGCAACTGCACGACAGCCAAAGAGAAACTGATGAAAAGCTGACTAGATTGATTTCATTTTTCCAACCAGAGTGAAATACGTAAAAGGAAATAACAAAATGGTGAAGTTATTTTTATATATAAAAAATGTTCATATTTAATAAACTCACATGGAAACTGCACAGCCAATGGTAACTGCTTTTAAAATATATCTACAGATCCCTTCAGTTCTGCACAGAAACGAAGGCAACAGCGGATTCCTGTAGCACCTTTCCCCTTCCTCAGGGACTCTAGAAACACTCTCTCTGCTGTAAGAGTCAGATCTGAGCCTGCCCAAACTCTGCATCACCCATTCCTTCTTCCCCCTGTGACCTCCCAGGTTTCTGTGTAGAAGTCTGGCAGGGGGTTACTACTGGAACTCAGAGCTATATTTATTCCCTTGGCTCCCATCCATTGCTGTTGCAGAGCAGCCAGAAGGGGAACCAACCAATACAGCATGGGATCTGCCAGAGTAGTGCTGCCAGAGAAGTTAAGAATGAAAGACAGAGGAGACAGAAGCTATCAAAATGAGTAGTTCTTTCTTTCTCTAAGGAAAGAAGGGTTTCCTTCCATTGTAGATCCCCCTTCTACAGATTAAGACATTTTTTCTCTTTTTTTAAGAAATCCCGACAGAGAAACCTGCCAGTTCCATGGTCTTTTACATCTCACATGAGTTTCTTCATGAGGGAATGAGCACTAACAGAGCAGCATCCCTTGCATCTCTAAGGCTTTTATTGGCATTTACACAGTATTTCTCTCCACAGTACTACCACATAAAGTGCCATCCATAAGCCCTGCCTGTACGCAGGTCCAAGGTGCCTGCACTAGAAGAATCAAACCCTGCACCCTTTGCACCTCCTACAGCCAGGCACTAGATGCTCAAGGGGATGGAGGAAATCAGTTAATTAGCTCTGTTCAAACATATAATCCACTGTAAAATAACAGCAACAAAACTCCACATTGAAATGAAAACTTTTTGCATTATCAAGACGCACCCCATCACCAACTGACTTTTATAATCATTGCATTATGAACTTTATGAGAAATGTAGAAAGCTGAGTAGGGAACAGTTTTACTCTATCAGAAATACTTTGAACATTTCAGAATTTCTTCTTGTTCCTCACCAGGAACAAGGAACCTAATATCTTTCACAATTTTTCAAAAGGAAGAGACAGCAAGACAACATTAAGAACATGACTGCTCTTAACACATCATACTCAGAAGCACAGACTGCAGGACTCCCCAAAAGAATGAAGTTGGACCCAGTCTCTCACATCACACTTGAATGCCCAAGCCGAGTCAGTCCTCCTCTAACCCACTGAATAATTAAATGATTATTTAAATTGGAATAGCCTGAAGCAGGAACTTAAAAAGACTCACCCTGGCAAAGCCAAAGTATGGTTATTAGAGCACTCACCTGGGATGTGAGAAACTTGATTTGAAGAAGCTGATTCAAATCAGATACGAGAGGAACGATCTGAATCCAGCTCTCCAGTGACCCAGGTGCATTTCATAATCACAAGTCCATAATGAAGTGCAGAGATGCAACTCTCTCATTTTGAGCAGAAATTCAACTGTGGACCTTAGAAATCCTTCAAAGATGCAGCATGTTGATGCAAACTAATGAACTGGTATCTCTCAGCTGAAATAAGAAAACTGCAGCTAGTTCTGGCCAGAAACTATACTTCTGTATTCGGAAAGCACCTAGCATGCCAAAGATGCTACCAAAACAAGCAATACATTGGAATTCTAATCCAGAAGTGGCTGTGGATTTCCTACTGCTCGTTTACCTAATACCAAGTCCATTTATCACATACACATGCATATAGAGTATTTAAGTATGTATGTGTATTCAAGTAAAAGAAAAATGCTTGAACATTTATTCTTTAAACTAGTCCAGAATACTTTAAAATATCTGAGCTATTTTAGAAGAAATTTTATGGTAAAATCCAAAGAAGAGAGTAGTTAGAGCAGGAGAGTTTTGTTAGCTGGTATTATGGTACTAATAAAGATGCTGGGTTATCCTCTACTAGTTATTTTATTAGCCCTAAGAGGAATTACACTCCTATGGCAAAATCTCAATGAATCAATGAAGAATAGATATATTAAAAAGGTAATAAATAGTCATTTTATTATACATTTCAGTTTTGGGTAGCCTATAACCTTTGTAATTTTTAAACTCAAGAGGTTGGATTTCTTTTTGTATTTGAAATAATGAAACAAGAAAAAGATTAATCAGGATCTCTTTTTGAGTACATCAGGCTTTGCACTGAGTTTACAAACAGTAGAGTTACACAACGTATTTATAGTGAAACCAGGAATCACATGAGACTCACCTGCTGTAGAAGGGAGATTTTACCTACTGACTCAGTCCTACCCTAAGTGAAATTAAGAGGAGCAGAACTGGATCCTAGAGTTTACGTCAAGATCAACCAAAATTTTCTATGTTTTATGCACTTTCCTCTGAGAAGAGAGACCTATCATTTTTCTCCAAAATGTGGGATATATTCCAACAAACGTTCAACGAAAAACTACTTGTAGCAGCAGTTTCAGAACTAGTACTGCCTTCCAATATTGAGTCAACCCTCAGCACTCATCACACGGACTGAAACCCATGAAAACATTCATGCGAACCCTTGAGAAATTAAAAGAAAACAAAACAAAACAAAACAAAACAAAATCCACAACAACAAACAGAGCTCGTCTACATGCAGGTTTTTTTCAGAACTGTTCCCACACTGATATGGTTGAACCAGGGCAAACACCTACCAAAACCCCTTGGCCACTAGAGTAGAAAGCAGTTCCTGCTTCTCCTGTCAATTATAAACTAGCACCAGAAAAGGTAAGATTTCTCCCTAATTCACACCATCGACCATTCACTGCCACATCACTCCCTCAAGTAAAACTGGTATCAAAACCAAAATGTTGCACTACCCCTGTGGTTTAATATTTCTATGGAACCCTGAAGAAAAAAATACACGTGGATGTAGAGTGCCAATGTTAGGAAACACACATGAAAATAAAATGTAACCCTCCCAAACAGAGCTATCAAATGTAATGTTAGGACATGAACATCCAGCCCACCACATTAGCCTTTGTTAACAGAAACCTGACTTTACACCTCCTTGCTTTCCTCACCCTAGCTCTCACGTGCTCTTTCTCAAGAAACAAGCCTAGGCTTCCCGTGAACTCATTTATCCTTTCCCTGCTGGTAATTTATCCCATATGTTTATTATCCTTTGCATGAAGTAATTCTGCCTGAGTTTCCTATTTACCCATGCTTTTCTAAATTTTAGATTAAAGGGACCTATCCATATCTATCTATATCTACCACTGAAATTCCAGTGACAAGATTGATGGTAACAGTGTTTGCACAAATCTATGGAGACCAACTTATGAGAGTGAAATAAAACAATGTTAATACAATATGCTATCATTTAGAAAAATAAATGTAAGGCCAGCCTGGCAACCTAGCACAGTGCTATCACGTGGGTAACCAGGGCTAATTCCCAGATCAGCAGGGGCCAGAACTGTGGAGGAAGCAATACACATAGTCCTGTTGTGACCCAGTAGATTGAGGTACTGGATAGCAACCCTTTTGTAACATTGATGAGCTCAACAGGGCTCCCATCTCCACAAAGAGCCACAGTGACTGCAGCAGAATATCCCAAAGGCATAAAAAGGGAGGAAAAGTTTGTAACAGTGCTTATCACAGTTAAAAAAAAACCCAAACCAAACAACAAAAGAAACTATAATGAAATTCACATTAAGGCTGAAACAAGCTTATTCTAAAAGGAAGAACCAGGACTGCCATTTATCCCTTTGCACCATGATACCCTGACACATATGAGGCTGATGGCATGGAATGCTCCCCAGGACACCCTTGGCTGACCCAAGGCAGAGAAGGGGCTACAGGCAGCACCCCTCACACACACCTCAGCCAACCTCCACTGCCCTCCTATGTAGACCATGAGTGTGAAAGTCAACTCATACTGTCCTTTTTCCTCCCTTCTCTTGCTTCTCATGTTCACAAAACTGAGACAGGGCCAAATATTCCCAAGTAGCCTTTCACTGGCACTGTTGATAGCCCACTTGGGATAACCCCTGCCTGATCATCATGACTTCCACCCTCTTGGTAAGTGCTCACTCCCTCTGGAAGTCTAAGATGCCTACTGCTCAGCAGTTTAACCTTAATGCACCAAAAACGGGCAGCTGGTTTGAAGAAGCTAGTTCTGTTGCTTGTCCCATGCTAAGGGAGTACTATCAAAGCCATCATCATTATTTTCAGGCACTGCTACCTGCAGAACTCTGTTAATGTCCTACCATGATAGGCAGCGCTGCTTTTTTCACAACATGACAAATACTTGTAAGGAATTACCTAATTTTTCTTTTGGTTATGAGGCTCAACTACTGCAATGCACAGTAGAGAAATGATCAGATACTGAGGCTGCTATGGCTATTTTAGTTCTGTTTTCTTCATCTGTGTTTAAAAGACAGTCAGATTATAACAAAATTGTTTGTCTTTAATATAGTTCAACTTGACCTGATGAACCCCTCTCTTCAGAAAACAATCTCACATGGAGCATTTAGATTAAGACCTCTAAAAAGCAGTGACTTCAAAATACTTTCAAGGCCCTATCCGACAATTTTTTAAAAACACAGACAACTAGGCTAATTATAATAACTACTCTATAATTCTTTTGCTTTTCTGATGCATCTGGTTATCTAGTAAGATGCACCTGAAAATTAGAGCAAATTTAAATGTAAGGGAAAGGTGCCAAATTCAGAATACTGGAAGAATCTTCCCTCTGGGAGCGTGTTTAGTCACAAGGCTGGTGCATTTGGGCAGAGGCAACCCAAATCCCTCCTTGCTATCCTATTCCTGTGCCTCTCTCTCCTGATCCAGATTTCTGCTACCTCTGAAAAGATGCTTCAAATCTGTCACTCAGTGTTTGGCTTCGTTGCTTAACCTGCCAATAGGAGTGAAAATGTCACAGCAGTTGTTGTGATCCACTCAGATTTTGACAGACACTACTCAGTTATTTCACATCAAGCAACAAACATCCATCAGATCATTACAGTTTTCACTTGTTTCTATCCAAGGTCAGATTCCGATCAGTGACTTGGTCATAAAAAGTTCATACTCCGTCTTTGGCCACACAACTAGAAGCTAGAACAGCACGTCCGTACAATAACCCTAAGATCATCCAATTAAGCATCTCAGAATTATTTTACTTTTACATATTTTCTTTCATTAGCTCATCCTTTTTCCCTCTTCTGCGAACATCTGTGCCTGGAGTGTCTTCACTAGAGAAATCTGGATTTCCATCTACAGTTGTCAGAAATAAGTTTATTCATGTTTCTATGAAAGAAAGAATATGTGTTCTATTTTTTCATCTATGTTCTTCTTCCCTGAATCCAAATTGCTTGCACCTCTGAAACAGACATATAAAATGCCTCAAAAGAGATGGAGTAAAGAATATGGCAAAAAATGCAAGATGTGAATGAGAGGATAGAAAAATGGCTTTTCGAGATCATACTGCTTTTACCATTTTGAAGAGCTGATATACATCTATTCAAGTATTTAAGAGAAATTCAGAGATTAAAATTAAAATTTAAATTTACTTACAAATCCTATTAAAACACACCAAGACAGAGGACAGTAAAAAGCTTTAATTGTCCTCACTCAAACCAGAAAAATAGATCTATTTATGCCTTTCTTTTCCATTTCTTATAAAGTTCATATAAATCCATGCACTTTTCTTAATGCTTTGGTTTTTGGTTGTGGTTTTGGTTTTTTTTTTAGTCAAGGCACTCTAAAAACACCTGCGCAATTCAAAGTCAACTTTAAGCAAAAATCAACATTTGGAAAAATTACTTCTACTGATTTTCCTACACTTGATGAAACTTGCGCTTCCCATGGAATAAGCACAGCCCATTTAAATGGACTAGTGGATTTTCTAAGTCTGTTCTAATGCAAATCTCTTTGGTCACCTAAGGCTCCCATGGTGGGTAAACAACCTAATGTGTCAGCTTTCTGTACTGAAGATTACAATTTCTGATCTCAGCACTGTCTTCATTGCTGCAAGCAAAACAGTGGTACTGATGTTGCAACTTCCAGGCTACTCTCTTCTGATAATGAATAGGTTGGGTTATTGGCCTCTAGCATGGACAAAAATATGACAATCAGCCTCTTCATTATATAAAAGTCTACAGTGAAGACAGGGTCAGACAACTTGCTGACTATTTGAGCTCAAATATGTTCAGAAGTCGAAAAGCCGGTAGAACAACTCCTTTTTCTTCTTTACAACTGATAAAGTCATAGTCAATTTATTAAAAGTGTTTTAATACAGTATTTCCATCACAGCAACTTGTATCTTCAGGAACTGATTTGCAAAACACAGCTTTAGCATGCAAATATTTTAGATACATTCCCTGCAAATAGAGAGACTAACCTTTCTAACATCTGCAGTTGCTAACTGTCATCATCTGAACAGCAAATGAAAACAAAGTTTAAGCCACTGGCACTTAAAAAAAATATGTATCGTATTAAATCTCATTTATCTGCAGTGATAGAAATTCAAAGTCACAAGCAAAACCTGAAGACAGAACAGTTATGAGGAAGTGCACCCAATCGCAGGGTTTAGCAACTGCACCAAGACTCTCTTCTAGGCACGTTCTGAAACAGCAATCGATTCTCTAAGCACTTGTTACCGAACTGGAGACATTTTCTTTCTACAACATTCTGAAAACTTCGAACAACTCGTTTATGATTCTTTTCTTCAGCAGATTAACAGCACATCCACTAGAAGATGAATTAAAAATAAAATTTTTTTAAAAAGGATACCAGAAAGGGAAAACAGAACAGACTAGGACAAACATCTCAAGCTATTTACAAACATTTTTATAATGACTAGAAATCACAGAGTCCTCTTTAGCTGTCTAACTTTAAAAATAATAACAAAAAAAACCCAAACAAGCAAAAAAAACCGCATCAGCTGTGGCTGAACACGGGGCCTGGTTTTTAAAGCTGCCGAGTACCCACAACTCCATCTGAAGTCAGTGGAAGTGATGAGTGCTCAGCAGCTCTGCAAATCAGGCCCAAACTGTACAGAGGTCCACTAGCAGCCCAGCAAAAGTGGTATCTAGGGAAAGGGTTTTGTTGCAGAAATGACGAGGTTCAAAGTAATCTGTCACAGAAGTGCTGGTACATTCATGAGTCGTAAAGCTAGCTAGCTCTCATCTGTGGGAAAAAAGTTAATTCATAGGGCTCATAGGGCTTGCATTTGTCAAGGAGCAGGACGTCAATGCTATCATTATCAGGCAAATCAGCCAGGCGTTTAATGGTAGAATCAGGAGACATTTGCTCTCCACTATCAGAATGACATCATAACTAAAGCAGCCTTTAGCGAGGGGGGAGAGCCGGGGCAAGGCTTGGGCTGCACGCAGACTTTGCTCTTCTGCTCGGCTCGCCCCACTGATCTCTGCTCCCCTTCCCCAGGAGGCGACGCTTGCAGCTGCCTTCGCTCCACAACTTTGTCCTCGCAGCATCCGGAGCACCAGCATCTGAATTTACAAAATACTTCTAAACCTGCCCAATTCAAAACTGCGACATTGTAAGCCAGCCATTCAGTTATGAGGGGATGGGTTTTACATATAATCTACAAATTCACTCTAAAAATTTCTGGTATTTTTAACTACTTCAGTCATCTTCATCGGCCGTCAAACGGGGGGGACACGCACATTAAAAAACTAGTTGCCTCCATGATTTAAGAAGTAACAGCTTAGTGAACTAAGTCAATTTTTCAGCGTACACGAACACATACACACACAATCCTTGAATATTCTGAAGTATTTAGTGATGAACTATTCGATGATCAGAAACATAACAGCAATACACATCTCCCTTCCACAGTAGCTGTAATTATACAACTCAAACAGCACAAATTACAAACTGTTCATCTATTTTCTTTAAAAATATCACTGCAGGTACACAGGCACAGTACAAAAGCCTCACCTTGTATAAGAACTGTGAGGGAAAAAGTTATGAAAGCAGACAGAAAACCTAAAATCCCTGAGGCTACAAAAAAATCCCGCTATTGAGAAATAACCCAAGAGACCACATAGGGAATGTACAGCTTTCAAAAGCACTTCTCATCTTATTTGCACTTAACCTATTGACGTACTTATGCAGGTCACTTACTTTTCGGCTATGTTTGAACCCTTTATAATCATGCAGATCGCCGCGGTTTTCACTTGGGCTTTTGTTTTTTTGGTTTTGTTTGGTTTTTTGCAAACAAGTTTCATTTAAAAAAGATCCAATTATGCAAATCTGCTCCCGGATAGGTAGTGAATATTCAATATGATGGTGATACTGTAATAGTTCAATGCAACGCACTGTACTGCACAGATTTATGAGGCAACGTCACTACTACGCTCTGGTCCTCGCCGAAGCATCTTGAAGTTAATTAAAGCTGCAATGTCCACTTTTCCAGCCACCCTCCTCATTCAGGTTTACTATTTCAACATCAAACCAGCAAGGGGGCCTCCCCCCTCTCTCTGTACATTTAAGCAGCCTTCCACAGTCAATGAACAATGAACAAAGATTTGAGTGATAGGAAGAGGGGGAGAGAAAAAAATCTCCACAGGAATAATCAAATCCGGTTTAAACAAGTAAAAATATAGTTTCTAATATTAAACTAGAAAAGAAAACATTCTTCTCCAAGTGAACGTGCAGAGGCGCTTAGCCAACCCCTTCAGAAAGGGTCTAAAAGCAGCCAGTCCTTTTTATTTCGAGCATTGAATGAGCCCAAACAAGGCTTCTAAACTTAATTATGACACTTAAAATAGTCTTTTTCCACATAAGCGGGGAGGCTCGCCGCTGCTATCTGTATCAACCGGTCAAATCAGCTCAGCAAACACGGCCCCTGTTGGATTTATTTTAAA
>VYZX01001614.1:0-12266 GCA_013401335.1 Brachypteracias leptosomus | reverse complement strand
GATTGGTTCCTGGTTAATATAGTTCTAGCCTTGCCCACGACTCCAACCATGACCACCAGGGGGAAGGCAGGGCCTCATACAGGTGGGCCAGGTTCTGTCTGTGGGGCCTGAAACCATATGGGGAACAAGACATACTGCTGGGTTGTGACTCATCAATAGGTCAACTCCAACTTGGGGCTCACAGCCCAGGCCCCAGCACTTCATCTTGTTGGTCTGTCTTTCCTAAATAGTACATAACTATCTATGACAACATTACAGTCATGGGAGCTGTCCCACCATGTTTCAGTGATCGCAATTATATCATACTCATGCAACCTAAGGCAGATCTCCAACTCCTCCTGCTTATTCTCTATACTCTGTGCATCGGTATATAAGCATTTCAGAGAGGGAGTTAAGCCACCAGTTTCCATTCTTGATATCTGACCATTCCCAGCCACTTCTGTGGTTACTAACTTATTAGTGAGCCCTGTGTCATTATTTTCCCACGTACCACCATTATCCACCTTGAGTAGGACAGTAGACTGAAGGCTGTCTTTAGGCTCATCTCTAGTGAGCCTGGTTTTATTCTCTTCCCCCTTCAAGCCTAGTTTAAAGCCCTTTCAGTGAGCCCCGCCAAATCCTGTGCAAGGATCCTTTTTCCCCTTTGAGACAGATATACTCCATCTGTTGCCAGCAGACCAGATGCCATATAAACTTCCCATGATGAAAGAACCCAAAATTCTAACGGTGATACCAGTCTCTGAGCCATGTGTTAATCAGGTGTGTTCTCCACCCTCTTTCAGTGTTTTTCCTTACCACTTGAGGGATTTATGAAAACACCACCTGCGCACCCAAGCCTTCAACTAGTCGCCCCAGTGCCTTGAAGTCCTTTTTGACTGCCTTTAGACATCTCTCAGCAACCTCATCATTACCAACTTGGATAACTAACAAGGGGTAATAATCAGAGGGCTGCATCAGAGCAGTGAGTTTCCTTTTAACATCTCATCATCTTCAAAAAACCTCAAAAAGAGCCTTTTGCTGGCACTTTTTGCTTTAAATCTCTTCCCCAGTGCAGGATTACCTGCCACTGGAGCTGGTCTCCTCAGCAAGGAGAATCCTTTTCCTGATTCCCCTTCCCAGGGAGGGGTTAGTAGTTATTGGGAACAACTGACTAAATGTAGACAAACAACTACTGTTTATTCTGATTTATTGGGAAACTATCCCACCAAGTCTTTTCAAGAATATTTAAATGTTTCCAAAGTTAGTACAATGTGTACCATAAAGTAACCTTTGGCATGTACTGTTAAAGTGATGCAGAAAATCAATCTGCCCAACTCCTTCAAAATTTCAGGATATAAGTCCTGTATTTCTCAACCACAAATCACCAAATCCACATCAATGCCTGAAATATCTTAGTTTGCCTTCCTCCATCTCCATTCCTCTGTTCCTCCTTCTTTTTTTTCTGTTCTTATATCTGTATTCCCCATTGTAACCCTAAAAATACTTCATTCAGCATAATATGTACTTGATCTTACCATCACTGAGCAATTTACACCAAAAAGAAAAAAAGAATTGTAAAAAATATAAATGATAACCTTCTTGAGAAATTAATTCAAATACATGAGAATTTTCAAAGACAGCCTACATTTACAAAGGCATTCTCTATGTACTATTTGAACAAATCTTTAAGATTATGTTAATGCAAACTAAAACGTAGTTGAAGAGTTAGTGAATGCTGAGTTTATTTGCAGGGTTGTTTAGGAAACTGTATTCAGCAAATGGCAGCAATGAATCCTTACAGTGGTAGCACTTCACATCATATTCCAGCCATACTAATGCATATGAGGGCAGCTGCTCCCTCCCCTTCCTGGATAAAGTAAAAAATATTAATTTAAACCAAAAGAATAAAAGGGATGGGAAATTCCTACAAGCAGGAACTGGCCTTTGCTGACTCACAGCTGAGACTAGTGCCAGTTTCATCTGATAACTCCTGAGTGAATACTGAGAGGTGTTAGTACACCTGCATGGCTCCTAGCACTCAGAGCAGTGCAACAGATTTGAGAGCCCACTCATTAACAGCAGTGCAACAGCATAAGGAGGCTTGACTTAGATAAAATGTGGCAACAGGTTGAAGGCTAGCTTGCAGGCAGAAGGTGGCAATAGTGGCTCAAGTCCCTTCCAGTGCAAGATTAAATGGACTGAAGCGCTGCACTTTGATGGTTTTAAGACACCTATACAAAGTTTCCTTGTAAAAATGTGGAACACTCAGACTATCAGTCACAAGTGCAAGACAATTTAAGAAACAGTCAATTTTCCATGTCAATGAAAGCATGTCTAGCCTCAAGACTCAAACCCTCATCTATTCTTTGACACCCCCAATGTGTGGGGCTGAGCTTGCTATCAGTTATGGGACTGGTCACTTTGTCTTCTCCCCAACTGCTCTGCTATTTTAATCACATTGTGCTTGAAATTAAGTGTTCCAGACTCTCCACTATTGACCAAAGTCATGCTCATCCCACAGCAGGGATGATAAGAGAAACATGTCACTGATGAGAGGGGTCCCCTTCCTACTGTCAGGGTGACATTTCCCCTGAGGAGGAGCGGGAGATACCATCCAGAGGGACCTGGACAAGCTTGAGAAATGCCCATGTGAATGAACCTCATGAAGTTCAATAAGACCAAGGGCAAGGCCATGCACCTGGGGTAGGGCAAGCCCTGATATCAATACAGGCTTGGGGATGAAGGGATTGAGAGTAGCCCTGCATAGAAGGACTTAGGGCTACTGGTGGGTGAAAAGCTGGACATGACCTAAAGATAAGTTGTTCCATCACCTTTCCAGGGATGGAGGTGAGACTGACTGGTGTATAGTTAGCTCCCTAGAAATCTGGAGCTCCCACCTTTGCTCTAGCCACCAGGGCTTCTACATGTCTTGTATACAAGCAATACCCTCAATTCGCTCTCGCAAGCTCAAAATTGAAATGTTTGGCCACTGCTCCCAAAGAAAAGGTGCCAGCCCTGAAACTGGTGCTCATTCTCACTGTCCCCTGGCAGCCTTTTCACATACACAAGAAATCTGGAGCTCCCACCTTTGCTTTAGCCACCAGCCTGAAATGCATCTTCAAGAAAAGCAATGTGCTCGCTTCGCTCTCGTAAGCTAAAAACTGGCACATTTGGCTCCTGCTCCCAAAGGAAGGGCTAATGGTTTTAAACTAAGAGAGGGTAGCTTCGGTCTAGATATAAGGAAGAGATTTTTTTTTTTATGATGAGAGTGATGAGACACTGGAACTGGTTGCCCAGAGAGGTGGTAGATGCCATATCCCTAGAAACATTCAAGGTCAGGTTGGACAGGGCTTTGAGCAACCTGATCTGGTTGAAGATGTCCCTGCTCCTTGCAAGGGGGTTGGACTAGATAATCTTTAAAGGTCCCTTCCAACCCAAACTATTCTATGATTCTATGAAAGTACATCACTGGCTGTCCTGGTTCGGCCAGGATAGGGTTAATTTTCACCAGAAGTTGCTATTCAATAACATATTGACCTCAGTCTGCTACACGAGGCGGCACTCAGTTGCGGCTTTGTCTCACCCGGGTTGCTTCGCTCTGTATCTGTACCTGTATCCCTGTGGTCTG
This sequence comes from Brachypteracias leptosomus, assembly GCA_013401335.1. Classification (NCBI taxonomy): domain Eukaryota; kingdom Metazoa; phylum Chordata; class Aves; order Coraciiformes; family Brachypteraciidae; genus Brachypteracias; species Brachypteracias leptosomus. The sequence continues at coordinate 8,659 of VYZX01001614.1, read as the reverse complement.
TACGCTTTATACCTCTTGTTTTGTACATTGTTATCCCTGTTGTCGTTACTGTTGTTGTGACTGTTATTTTTGCATCACTGTATTAAATTCTCCTTATCTCAACCCACAGGGTTTGTATTTTGCTACCTCTCCTGTTTCCGTCCGGGGGTGGGGGGGCAGCGGCCACGTGGTGCCCAGTCCTGCAGGGTTTAAACCACCACACTGGCGCAGCCCCTGTACCATCTGTGGGAGCTGATAGCACATGTAAACGTAAGCCAGCAAGCGGAGGCCACGCTTAACAGCTTAGTCTTTCAGAAACCCACCAAATAATTCCTTGTATTCATCCTAAGAGGAGAAAGAAATGGATGAGGTATGATGGACTGAGAATCCAAACGAATGTTTTGGTGCCACATGGGCACATCCAGGATCCAGGAGAAAGGACAGTTATATAATCCTATCCATCAACCCCAGGCTTGAAACCTAGAAGTCAAATTACAGCGCCAGTTGGCAACAGTCAAAATTCCTCTTAACTATAAAGCTTTAGCACAATGCTGAAAAATTTCTTAAGAAAAATGAGTAACTTCGAAACATAATGAAGATGATGACATATTTAGGGGTCATTCTGTTTTTCAGATATGCAAGTTTTGCCACTGTGCTGTAAAATTAACCACACAACAATGTTTGCCTGTGTATAAAAAACCCGCAAGTGATAATGGAGGTCAAACCTTGCTCTCACTCAAAACTAACATAATCTCAGCCAGTGCTGTGAAGCTGCAGCAGACCCAGAATTCCAACCAGTCTGAAAACATTCTTCTTCAGTAATTCATAGCCTTGGTCAATTTGTAAAATTCACTGTTGATTTTGAAATTAAAAATCTCTAACAGGATTACATGAGTACAATTTATAGTAAGGAGTTCCAAATTTAAAACACTTTAGTTTTTGGATTTTGTTAACTGCTTAGTATATTTAACATCCCATAAAAGGAAATGCATGTATTTGCTTTATCTTACATTTAAAAATACAAATGGCTTTACTCTGCAACATTGCCTAGAAGATACATCTGGTTTCATTTTTAAAAATAAAATTAAAAATATTAGATTATCATTAGTGATCAATACAATTACTGGCTTATATTCAACCTTTGAAACAAATAAACAGAAAACCGATGGAAACTCAGTGCCAAGTTTGACTATTAGAGAGCTGAAAACAAGAAAAGATAATGCTGAATAAGAACTGCCGATTTGCCCTTCAATAACTCCGGTCCTTAGGGTTGTTTTTTCTTTCACTTCTCCTTTCAGTCTGCAATTCCGAAGGCTAGATGCATTTTAACAACCTTTTTCTATGAAGCCCATCTTGACACAAATACAGTATTTTGTTTCTTAAAACGTGAAATGCTGACTTCTGGAACCGTGATGAGTGCGAAAGCCACAACAAAATACCATGCAGTTACTGGTGCATTATTTACAGGCTTGTTCTTTGTTTTCTCAGTATTTGGGCAACAGGTTTATTCTGTAGGGCACCACATTCTGTGGTGCAGCTTTCCCGAGCCACAAGTGCAGTACTCACACTTCAGATGGATCGTTTTGCGTGTTTGACTCAAAAAAGTTGACTTTACCAAGTCCAAGTCGTGGTCCACCCGGAGATGCCTGGTTGAGGAGTTTTACAATTATTTTTATTCACCTTTCCCACAACATGCCGAAGGGCTCCCCTGTCAAATCTTTCAGGTTCAGCTTCTCTGTCGAGAAACCCGCTCGACACGGCGGGAAGCAGCTCAGCAGCTCAGTCGCCCACCCCGTATTTACCCCGATGAGGGTTCAGTGACCCAATCCTGGAGTCCGGCCCAGGGAAACAAGGACGGGGATAGGGGGCTGTCCGCAACCAAGCGCCGGCCCACGCCTCCCTCAAAGCCGCGGGGCAGCGCAGGGTCCCGCTCCCTTCTCGCCGTCCGCGCACCTCAGAGTTGCTGAAGGAGCGGTCGCTCCGCCCGCCTCCACCATGTTGGTTCCATGCGCAGAGGCGCGGATGAGGGGACCGCCGCCGCCAACCTGGCTCCGCGCGGGCCGCCCGGATCCTTCCTGCGGCCTCCGACTCGGCCAGAACAGCCGCTGCCCCGTCGCAGAGGCTCAACGCGCCTGGCCCGGGCGCTCAGTGTACCCGTGGAGGGGTGGAGGAGAGAGCGCCTCGGAGGAGGTGCCGCAGTGCTCTCTGGAGAGCCCGGCCTTAGGGGCGTGAAGTCTCCTCCTCCCGCAGTAAGGCTCCGGTTCCCCATACGCATCGGAGCGCCCGGTTCCCTCCTCCTGCTGCTTGTCCCTCCTCCTTTCCCCTCCCCCCCTTCCCTCCCTGGGTCGCCGCGGCTCCGGGAGGAGCGGGGGGGGACCCTCCTTCTTCCCTATCCCCCCCTCCTTCTCCCACCCGCCACGCCGAGGAGAGGCAGGTGAGGATCCAGCCGCGTCCCCACTCCCCCGCCTCGTGGGAGAGGCGGCCGCGATGGCGGCGGCGGCTGGTGAGGCGCTAGGCCCCAGCCGCCCGCCCTCGGCCTCTCCTCGCCAGTCGGTCCCGCTGCCGCGCACCCGGGTATGTGGTGGAGTGCGTCCCTCACCACCGGCCCTTTCCGCTACAGAAAGTTTCTAAGCAACTTTCTTCCGGGCCCGAGCCCCCGGCCGCGGGCCGAGGGATCAGGCGGCAGCGGGCGGGCGGGAGCTGCGGCTTTCCGCGCTTCCCGGGGTTGAGCTGGCTGTGGAGGGGAAGTAAGTTTCTGAGGGAAGGCCTCTTCCCTCGCCCCCGCCGCCAGGCTCTCTTTGCGGCCCCTTCCTGCCTGGCTGCCGCAATCGCAGGGTGCTTCGGGGCCGTTGCTTGGTGGCGACGTTCACCGCCCGAGTAGGTTCGCGGCGTGAACCGTTCCCGACTCAGCTCCCGGGTGCAGGCAGCCGAGTGTTGCCACCGCTCGGCGCAGCCGTCCGGGGCTAGAGGATGTAAAAGGAAATTCAGGAAATTGTGCTGCCAGACGCATGTGGCTTGGCCTGCGTGGAATTATTTTCTGGGGGTTGTTTTGGTTTGTTTGTTTTGGCTTGTTGGTTTGGTTTGTTTTTTTTCCTCACTGTTCTGGTTTGTATCCCTGCATTGAGCAGGAAGACGACTACTTTCAATTTCTATTTTTTTAATTTCAGTGTTCAGTCGTCATACTTCATCAAACCTCCTCGTCTTTCTTACAGTTAAAAAAAGGGTGTTGGGGGCTGCACGTAACTGTGTGGACTAGCAGGCTTGGTGTGCGTAGAGTTCTGTGCACAACCCTCGGGCAAAGGGCTGGCTTGTCTTCTTTCCCGTTATGCAATATTACAAATATATGGGTTTATTGTATTCATTTCAGAATGGTCCATTCCAAATGTCTGGTATGCATGTGAATACAGACTACTTTGCATTGAGAAAACTAGGTTATAAGCAGTTCTGAACCTCATGATTGTTAAGAAGGTGTGTTTAGGCATACCTGCTGGATTTAATCCTAAGTAGAGGCTGGTCATTAATTAAAAAATAGATGTTTGGATTTATTTAAACTGGCAGAATGATCCAAAACCAATTTAAAACTTGGAGTATGTTACCTAGGAAGGTGTATTGTCTTTCTCTTAATACATAGACAGCTGAATGAAGTTTCAGGCAAATTTTGCAAGCAAAATTGACTTTTAATCAGGTAAGCAACATACAAAAGTTTACCTCAGGGTCTTTTTCTTTCATTTTTGGAAAGTAAACCCTTGAAGAGGGATTTCTAATAAAATTGCCTTGTCAGTTACACTGTCAATATCTCTTCCAGTAGGTAGTAGTTTTGCCATAACTCTGTTTCTGCAGGTTTCATAGATGTAAGAACTGTTTCTTTCCAAACCACAAAACCTTGCACTTCCATTTGTGTTTCTGATGTGTGTCTGTAAATTTAGCTATAGGAGGTTTCTGCTGAACATGGGCATAGAGCAGAGACTATGGGTGTGTTTTGCACAGCCAGGGTGTCAGGGTTAAGTTCTGGACGACAGGAACAGGCACTGCTGAATTCCAAAGAAAAAGGTCCAGTGATAGGAGGCATGTGAAAGGGTGATAATGGTTGATGGCAGCAATTGCCAGTTATTGTTCCACAGGTTTCGATTAGCTCTGTTTCCTCAGGAGGTGCAGTTCAAATGCAATTGCAGTACCTGTAAGCCATCAGTCCCTCTAATAACTCTTCTGGTTGTTAGCCAATTTCAAACAAATTGGGCAACAGAGGTCTTCCTATCATTCCTGTAAAATTTGTGAAAGTCAGGAAGTCAGGTAGAAGAGAGCTCTTAACCTGCATGCTGGAGAGTTCACATCAACACTAACTTTGGCTGAAAATTGATGCAGGAAATGGAGCCTTCCTGGTTTTGCTGTTTGCAGAGCTACTGGTCCTATTTTCAATAACCTTTTAATATCTGGACCCCAGTACCGCTTCTTTGAAATCTGAAGAACTTAATTTGGAATGATAGTAGTGTGCCCAAGGTAGCTTTAATCTGTATTTCATATTATAAGGAGAGATTTTTTCAGGAGAAGATTTACTGCCTAAAAACAGTTAGGCAACAAGTTAACAAAATTGAAAGTATATTTAAATTGCTGAGTTATTTGAAATTGCTAGAAAAATAGTTAATAAGCCTTCAGTGTGCTGTGTACTATGTAACAGAGGTATTGAAAAACTGCATTTCACAATTTACACTTTTTATCAATATTGTAGCAGAGCAGAGAACTGTGCTTCTGCATTAGAGGAATATTCTTTATTTTGAGCTGTGGATACTTCCTGCAGCTCCTAAAGAATGAAATTGGCACTGCTTGCTCCGATAAATGATTGCTGTCATGTGACAGTGATGTGAAATTCTGTGGTGTGGCATTTGTCGGTTTATATGGTCAAAGTTTACTTTATGAACAAAGTACCTGCATGGTTTTACTTTTCTAGATGTACTGAATGTGAATAAAAGCTGTATATTTTCAATAGATAACCCCTTGTGTTCAAACTGTTACATTTTTTCATCTGTGTTCTCTGCCTGTATCCAACTGTTTTGCCTTGTACTTCGATCACAGTTTGAGTAAGCAGCCTTGATGTTAATTTAAAATTTGCTGTCAGCATCAACACAAAGACTACTTTAGGAATTCATCCTTATTCTACTGCATGACCTTAAGCAGCCTTTTGCAGATAGGACACCTTCTGTGTGTACACAGTCTGTGGTTTCTGTGAAGCCATCATGAAAAATTTCAGGCTTCCAGTACTGAAAGTCCTCTGCCTAGTTGATGGAACAGATTGATTAGTGAGGGGCAAATGTCATTTCTCAAACTACTGTAACAGAATCCAGGGTCCTGGATGAACCAAATACAAGTAGATAGCTCATTCTTGGTATTTATTTCATTTTTGTTCTTCTTGAGAATGCCAGTAGGATGCTGTTTTATAGTGATGGATTTTATGATGTGGCAGACATTAGTTTCTACTTTTATTTAAATACAGACTGCTTTATGGTTGCCGTATGATAACTTTTTTCAGTCACTACATTCCCCAGATGCATTCAGACCAATGACTTAAGAGCTAGAGGGTTCCATATTGTATTATTAATTGCCAGGTTTTGAAGACAAGCCTGGACAAATTCTCATGTGTGTGCTGAATTTAATAGGGGAAAAGTCGTATTGAAAAGAGGTTTTCAACTCACTCTAGGACAAGTTTAATTTTAGGTTTTAAGAGGTCATTCTTACTGTAGTTTCCACCTATGGGAGTTTATCCTTAGTGGTGCAAATGCATCAGAGCAGAAATGTGCTGAAACAAGTTTTTGAAGTGAGAGGGCCTGAACCCCTAGGTAAAGTTTATATGCATGGCATTGCAGGATCAGAGATCAAGATGATAGTAACATTAATACTAGAAATTAAGTAATTAAATGTTATTAATTATGCATTATTTTTGTTCCCTTTAAACACATATTCTTTACAATTATAAAGGATAACTGGAACTATAATTGGAAATATTCTTTCTCTTGTCACTTTGGGTAATCACCTGCATAGAGTACTGGGTTTCATGCCATGTCCCAAAAGTCAGTGGATCAAAGTCACACTTGGCTGAAATGAGCCCTCAAGCTGAGGGTCTGTTGTGAGGACTGCTAGCCCTGGCTTTTATCCAAGCCCCACAGCCCAGCAGGATACTGCCATAGGGATTGTCTTTAAGCAGATGCTTGTCTGTGTTGACTGGGGTTTTGTTTAAATTTTTCTTGACTATAGTCTTAGATAATGTTACAGGGTATGGTTGGAAAGTGCCAAGGAAGTAACAACCACTAAAACCTCAGACTGGCACCATCTGTATTTCAAGCTCTTGAGTACTCTAAGGTGTCATATAGGAAATTAGATAACTTTTTTGCTAATCTGGCTGTATTTTGTCTTTGTATTTTTTAAGGCAAATGCTATTATAATAGTGTTATACGAGACTCTAATAAGTATCTATACTGACTACATCTATGTCTTAAATGTTTACATAAATTTTGAATCCTGATGATGCTACCAAACTTCAAATAACTTATTTTCAAATTGATATTTCATGGGGATGAAAAACCTCTGTGGCTTTAAGATGCATGTTTCTGCGGCTTTATTCATACCAGAAGTCTAGAGAAGTCTAAATGATTCCTCAGAAGTGTTGAGCCACTCCTTCAGTTCAAATTTTAATATCAGCTAGACAAGGCTTACAAAAGTGAATAACTTAATTTACTTCAATTTACAGTGAAGTTCAGTAAGGACACCCATCAGGGCCTTTAATTTTTTTTTGGGGAAACTTTCAAGAGCATTTTGTGGCATTAATCAGAAATTTAAAGTCAGTCTTCATACTGGAAGACTTTAGTTCAATGAGGTTAATTTCCGTGGTTTGCACATGCCTAAAGCACCTTGTGATCTTGTAAAACTGAGACAGTAATAATGTTTTGTTCATGGTGTGAATGATGGAGCATGAATGCAGTCAGGTCCTGTGCATGTTTACTAGGACTGATGACCCTGTAGGAAAAGAAGGGTCGTTGGAGTGGAGGGTGATGTTCATGTTCAGTCCTGTTACAGATGTTTGCCCATAGTTGAGGCAAACTTTTTGATGGTGTGTGTAAAGTTCAGCTTCAGGAAAAAAAATACAGTAACTGGGGTAAAGGTTTTGAAATTGACAATCTTGAGGCCATTAAATATGGTTGAAAGAAAAGGCAGTGCTCCTGCAAGTAATTAGAGGGTACTATGAATCTCTTGTGTTTTGCAGTTCTGTAGCATAACTGTTTTGTCAGTCAGCCAGGAAAAGACGACTTAAAACAAGTTAATAGTGAACAATCCCGTTTTAGTAAGTTATTTTAAGTGTAGTTAGATAACAAAATTAATATTTCTACTTAAGATGTGACAGAGGAAAAACATCTAAGTTATCTGTATCTTGCTTTTCAGGAGTGTTTTATTGGAAACTAAAGTTGTGACTAATGGTTGTAATCACAGAAGAATTAAAAAATCCACTTGAAAGTCCTTCTATATACCTTGCTCTTCCTTTCCACACTCTTCCTGTTTCTGATTGTTTTTTACCAGCATAGCTTGTTCAACATAAATACTCTATTTTGCCAGAAACTATACCCCAAAGTCCAGAATCTAAAAGACTATGCCAAGAATAGCAATGGCCATAGGCTTACCTGCTTCTTAGGCTCCATCCCAGAGCATCCAGTATTGCCTAGCACCTCAGAGAGTGGGGACCAGTGCTGAACCTCTGGTCTGACACAGGTATTTGGGCTGTATGGACTTCTGGTCTGATTCATAACAACTAGCCTTTCAATAGGCTTAACTTAATAATGAACATGTGCCTCAGCAATGAACAATACTGTTACAGCTTTAATCAAAGCATGCTCCAGTGAAAAGTAAGTATGGAATTAATGTCTAGAAAATATTCTTACTTTCAAAATATACATTTATCTGAAACTGGCATTCTTTTGCTAAACTGTTGAAAGAAAACACTAACAAAGAGCTGTGGTTGAGGAAGGAAATTTGAGCATAAGTGCAAAAGTTCTGTATTTAATTGTAAAGTGTTTAAAACAAACCTGTAAGTTTAATAGTACATCTTCCAGGTTATTTTTTCTGTTCTCTTGTATCACCTTTCTTTGACTTGATTCTGATACTGTTTTTTCTGAATGTCCGCATTTTGAGATTAAAACCTTACTGATTTGCAAACTAAGGTCTTCAAAAGCATATTAACAGAAAAATTTTGTAGTGTTTCATTTAAAAGTTTAGGAAAGTTCATCTGTGAGAAACAGAGAATTGTGTGACGTGAAATTTGTATAAAACAGTCATCTCCAAACATCTTAAGATTTAAAAATCTGCACCAAACCTAAGAGCAAATTTCACATTTTAAGTCTGTTAAAGACTTGGTGTTTATTTTCATGTGAGGGCTAAGCAACGGTGAGATTAAATGGGAGGAAAGCTTATAGTGATAAAAGTAAAATTTTTTTTTGTGTCCCCTTTCCCGTAACTTCTTGAGCTGAAAACAGAACGTGCCAGTAGAATATTTTAGAACTGGTGGTTTTGTTGATACATAATATTTAATATTTGTGCCTAGCTGTGATTCCAGTAGTTCAGTTGAAGTACTCTACATTTCCTTAGAGAGGTGAACTTATATTGGTGCTGTGATGAAGCTGCAAACTGTCTCCGTTTAAGG
>VYZX01001611.1:51423-61669 GCA_013401335.1 Brachypteracias leptosomus | reverse complement strand
TAAACTCAACCTGTACATGACCATGACTTACCTACACTGAATGAAGAACAAAGCATCTGAACCCCTGGTCTAGGCTTCTCGGTGAATTTCACTGGCCGATTGCTTAAAAAGAAAAGGTGCTTGAAACAGGACATGCCACACAAAACTTCGCTTTTTATCAACATCTCAAAACATAAAGGTATGTTTCTTCAAACATCTACATTAACAGGTAATTCTTAAATATATACAGTTGCATCCATAAATCTTGTGCAGGAGGATAAGCAATAAGGTTTACTTTTCAAAATTACTGTATATACATACACAAATAGTATTTGGAGCCCATACAGCTTATGACTTTTTCTGCAAGACTCCATTACCTGGCATGGATAACGTGACATGACAAAGAATGTTTATTCTCTCATTCTTTGGTAAGTATGATTTACTCCCTCCATAATATATCCATGAATGCCCTCACATTACAAACTACCAAAAGCATATGAAATAAGGCCTCCCAAATACCATTACTGCAGCATACTGTGCAAAATCATAACATTTTACAAAGTAAATGAAAGTTTTGCAACACAGTGATTTAAATTACTTGTTTCCTGTTCTGCAAGTCATGTGCACACTCTTCCAGTTCACATGGTCATAATCTCAAGAAAGTAGCTACTAAAAATTACATTAAGGAGAAATGCAGCAAATTGTGCTACAAAAGCATTACAGATTTCTATTCATTATTCTCCTGCTTCTTTGTTCAAGTGTTTTCTGTTTATCAAAATGTTGAGATCTTCAGCATAGAAATATTTCACGTTTCAATGATACACAGTACACATTCAAATCCTAAGAATGCTGATTTAAGACCTAGCAATGCCTAAATCAATTTAAGTCCATGCTTAAACTAATTTAAAAGCAATTTTATTTCTCAAAGTCCTCTAAATTAATTTTAGAAGAAAAATTAAGGATCCAGTTTAAAGTCTCCTCCCATAACTTGCAGCCCTAAAAGATTCTTCAGATGAAACTATGCCTTTGATAGTTTTTGCTGCAGCTCTCCTACCTTAAGAACACAAGTTTGAATTGAAAAGCAAAATAATCTGCTTTATAAATATTGTTTTGTTTTTTTTTTTAAAATACCAGCTCTAGGTTAAAATGGGTCATTGTATACCAACTACCATTATATTGCACAATACTAGATACAGACTGAGAATCCCAAATCTCCTCTTTAGAGTAATAATCATTTTTTTAAAACAAACAGCAATAACATATAGAACATTTTAAAACTATCCTAACAAACTCCGCATGCAAGTTCTGTAAGAGACATCCTAAAACTACCCAACTGTTGAAAACAAACAAAAAGCTTTATTATACTGTTGCAATATATTTATGTTTGCAGCAATTCTAGTTGTACTTTTAGTGTAATAAGTTAATATATCTCCCTACTGATCTCCCAGGCAGAATAACAAAAACTTGTAAATTTATTTAGTTAAAAGCACTTGACTTCTTTTAATCAATGATAGCATGGCATAGATTAATTAGCAATCCATTTACATACTTGAATTTCATGGAATCTGTATCCCATTGCCAAAAGCAAACAGTTCCATCTGCACCAGTAGAGACCATGTATCGCATGGAGCCTTTCACCATTGGACTAAACTGAAGAGAAGGAAGCAAAATCAGGCACATACACAAAAAGAGGTATTTAAAACTGGTTATGAACTTCTAAAAATGTTAATGTAAACCCTTGATTTACTTTGGATTTTTCAACTGAAACTGCTAAAGCAGTTGTTGGTAACTGTCATTTTTAATGTTTACAAAACAAAATATCCTACAGTTTGTGGTCTACATTTTAATTATTGCATTATATAAACCAATTCATTTGCTGTTTTGGTTTTGAAGTCTTAACTAACCACAACCATTCATTAAAAGTTCTGTCAATGAAGTAATGAGCAGAGCAGACTGAAAATAAAGTAAAATAAAAAATGGAAGGAAGCTTCACTAGACAGGCTTAGTTTTGAAATTCTGTAACTAAGCAGAGCATCAGCTTTGAGACTGTCTGAGTATGTGTAACTCAGCATCACACAGAATTTAAAGAAATGCGTGCGAGGACTTCCTATAAGACATGGATTTACTGCTGTGTACAGAGCTACCATTCAGAAAACTTTACAGAACACAAGTTCTACAGAACACATAATTTGATTAAATTGTTCGTCAATTACTACTATTGTTGGAAATGGCCATATAAGTTACACATATCACAAATCTAGTATAATTAAGAATGCTTAAAAAAAATCCAACATACTACAAGAAAACACTGCAAATAGGTGATTGGCCATTAAGAAAACAAAGAAACAAAAAACGCTATGAAAGCCACAGAAACTCTGCAAATATGAAAATTACTCCTGGAAACAGCATTTTTGAGAAAACTCCAAAATTATTTTTTTTGTACTGAACTTCACAAGCTCACAGGTAGCCACTCTTCACCCCTCAACATAAGCCTGTCCATCTCTGGAGAAAACAGCACATCTGGACAAGGAGCTACTAGTTTTTCTGTTAAATAAGGAATTACAAGGCCAAAACGAGACTTAATCCAAGAAACTACCAGTGGCACATGAAGTATCACAACAACTTCAAATTTAAATACGCAACACGTTACACTGAACATCTTTACACTTTTCAAATAACTTGTATTTTTGCGATTAAGACAAATACCCACATCATAGAAGTTGTAAAAATCACATAATGGATTGGAACACTCACCCACAGAAACCAGCATATCATGTCTCCAGTAACAGACAGTAAGAGGACACAGTATTTATTTCCCAGAAATTCCCTTTGGCTCCAACAGCTCAAATATTACAGACAGTGATCTTTTTTTAAGTGAAGAAGGATTCTTGTCATTATCTCCAGTTAAATATTCATGAGTTTCAGGGAGGCAAGGAAAGTATTTTTCCCCCTTTTTTTTAAAAACTAGGTTTCTCCTGGGGTTTTGACTAATTTTTGACATCAATATTTAAATATTCAGATTTTAATATTCCCACAGTCAGTCACAGAGAAATAATTTCAGACATGTGAAAACCATAGTGACAGGCACAGTGAGAGTTATTTGTCATCCACATGCCAGCCTTCATGGAACAGAACACCAGTTCCTTGTACTTGGACACGAAAAAGATGTGCACTTGGCATATTACTTCTCAACCTAGTAAGAGCAATCACAAAGTACTTTTCTCCACAAACAAAAAATGAGGTACTAATCTTTCTTTTCAAGAAGTTACAAAACTAGGATAGAAGGCTCTACTGGTGCAGAGTATTCATGTAACTTTGATTCTCAATTTCAGTAAGCAACCAAGGAAATTGTTTATTTCTTACCAATATGACAGCTAGCCTATCTTAGGGTGTCCCATCAATCTATATCCTACTACTAAAGCAGACTCTTAACTTTTCAAATCAGGTGCAACTGCATCTTTTTCTTTCCTCAAATTATTTCTTGTTTTCTACTACTTGGTTAAAATACCTTCAAACTTTCCATACCACGCTGTCAAGTGAAACTTACTGAGTTTCAGGGACTGGCTGCTCCTTACAATCTATCTACATTACTTCGATTCAATATGTAGAAATGCTTAAAAAAACCCATACCTGTAATGAGGTAATGGACCCTGTGTGTCCATGGAGGACCGCAACTGGTGCGCAAGTTCTCAGACACCACACTCTGATCATTTTATCACAGCTTCCAGCCGCAATCATAGTGTTTTCATAATTGACGGCCATATCAGAAATCTCTGCTGAATGTCCTCGTAACGTGGCAAACAACCTGCCATTATGAGTTGACCAAATCTTTACCAAACAGTCATCTGAGCCCTAGAAAGAAATATTTATTATGTTCAGCAAGGATTTTCAAAAACATTCAGGATAAAAGTTTTAGGTTTCCTTTAAAGAACCCAACTAGGTTTTGTGACAGCTTGGTAAATCACATTTGTATTTAAAACTTACGTATGCTAGTTAAGCTGAAATAGTCATACAACCAACATTAAAAAATCCAAAATGTTCACTTATGGTTCAGGATTACACTGCAATCACCATGGATCTATACCATATAACACAAAAAGTCTGGAATAAGTTTGAGGAGATTCCTTACAGTAATGGCAAGGGCCAATGAAAGTACTGTTCTGAAAGAGCAATATCTCCTCTGCCTCCTCGTAAAGAATATGAAACATGCTTAATACTGAAATACATCACTAAATAAAGCTCCTACATCAATGCCAACACCTGACCAGATATTAAGTACAATGATTTCTTACATGCTTCCAACCTTTAATTACATCAGATTGTTCTAGTTAAGCACAGCAATGGAGCTAATCAGCTGCATTTTAGCACTACTGATATCCACCTTCATAAATTTTAGCATAACATGCACTTCAAAGCTCTTTTCCTGCATTCATCTAGAACATATTCAGATTCAGATCTATTTTGTCAACTCACAGTAAATATTCTATGTCCAGTCCTATCGAATGCAACACAATATACAGAAGAGAGATGGCCAAGAATCCGTCTGTGCATCTTGACATGCTGATACATGCTTCCTGGAAATGAAGTACTGAACTTTGCATATCCAGTTAATTGTCTTGCTCGATGTACTTCCACTAGAACACAAAGAATGAATACACTGATGTTTAAAACAGGTCTACTCTAAAACATGATTTCACTGATATATTACTTAAGGACTTCCTAGAAGTGACTTTCAGATTTCACAAAGGGCTTTTTGAATTTACAATTTTTTGTAAGTATAAAACCAAGACAGTATTTTAAACTTGTTCCATCAAAACTTCAGTCTCTAAACAAGAAGTGCCAAACATCATCTTTACTTTCCCATGGCTTTCTATACCTTAAATCATAAGAGCCCTTCTATCCAAAGGAGAAGGATTTGTATTTTCTGTAGGTTTATCTACTTAATACAAGAGCTTTGTAAAAGAAAAAGATGTTATCTAGAGGCTACTGTCTCACAAGTGTCGTGAGCAGACCTTTGTACCCAATACGTAACTCCAGTGAAGTCATACAAAATTCTCCAGATAAGCCTTCAGATCCAGTTCTGAGGTGCAATTTTCAGCATTCTAGCAAGGCCAGTATCGAGATACAAATCGCATGCTCGCAGCAGCGGTGATGAGTGATGATAAAAAGCTTACCAAGATTTGGTGGTGTGCCATAGTTCACAGGCATTTCAGGAGGCCTTCCTCTATGAAGAGCAGCAAATGCAGAGCCCTTCCAAAGAGTGTTCCTGCAATCTTTAAAATCAATTGGTTGAAGTTCATCATAAGTACATGTTAAAAACACCACAAGAGCTGTGGTTTCCAAACATGGTAAAAGAGGGTATCTACAGGTGTTCTCAAATACAGTATTGAAACAACAAAAAAACAGTTGGGAAAAAAAAACCCAAACAACTAAAAAATTAGTTGAAACTACTAAAAAGAATCACAAATTGCCACTGAACTTTTCATGAACAGTGCAGAGTTCAGAGAAAAATCTATTTATTATAGCAACAGAAGGAGGGAAAAAACCCAACACAGCCAACCACCAAACTTAGAAATTCCTCCTGAATGGTGATGCCCCTGCAGTCCACAACATAAAACTGACTTTCCAATTGAAGTTTTCCTACTCGTCTTCAGTGCAAAACATCTAAGGTTTTTATAATTTCAATGAACATTTATACATCAATATAATAAATATTATTGAATATTTGTTAGTATGAAATTATTTAACTAGATGCTCTCAAGAGATCTCTTTCAACCTGACAATTCTGTGATTCTTAAAAAAAATCCCCACACTGATAGTTATTTTGACACACTTATGCTAAAATAATTTAAATCTTGATTTTCAGGATAGAACAGTCACTGTCATTCAATGTGCAGCCTTTAAAGCAGTTAGGATAGATAATTGAAAACACAATAGTATCCCATAAACCAGTCCCATATCACAGCATCTAGCTACTCAAAAAGAACTTCATACAAATACATGAACACCCCACCCTCTGAAACATTTAAAGAGGTAAGTTCAAAGCTAAAAATCTCCTCTATCAAATAAGGCATGTCCTTATGCACTGCCAAACATTCCCCTTAAGTGACAGGCAAGGACATTCTTCCTGTGTATTTAGGACCATTAATGAGTAACAATTTCGATGCCATTTGCATTAACCAAGAAAACTTTCAGAAAACTGGTTTGCACTGAACTGAATACAACAGCTACCGCATTCAAAACCAACACCGTCCAGTAACCTACTCGGAGTGTTGGGAGATGTTAATAGAAGTAGCACCTGTGTCCTAATGATTCATTGTGTTGCAGTAACACTGAAAACTGGCCATGTTCAGCAGTCTCATCACTCAGAGTAACAATAATTGTTGTGATGCAACTTAGTACACCTTCTCTTCAGAACAATCAATAGTTACACCATTAATACCCAAATCCCTGCTGTTTTGGCTGATTAAACACAGTACAGAAGAAGTGGGGGCCTGTTTTGGTGAAAGCACACCACATTTAAGTATTCCAAAAGTCTTCACCATATACTTATGAAAATGTATCATACCCATTTCAAACAGTAAACAAACCATACCTTTTGCTGTACGTAACAAAGACTGTCTCCCTGCACCAAGTAAGGAATTCACTCTCGGAATGCTGGGTGGAATCTCCTTATCCAGTATAGGGCCGACACGCTTGCAAATTTGTAACAAATGGTCTGGAGCCACATGTTTATTGGACAGCACCTGACAGAAATTGAAGTTTTGAAAATACTTATGGTACATCCAGAACAGATGAATCTAAAAGCATCAATATTCATAGTAAGCACTGTTTAAATATTTAAATTCAACTTACAAACCAAAATCAATTCTGTTAAACTATGATGTAAGAAATTGGCGAGTACTCTACAAATAGGAGAGCTGTAGTAAAATTACATCAATATTTTACTACTGAAAGCCTGCAATAATCACATGTGTGGCATTCACTTGTGCAGCACCCTGCAATGAGTGTCTTCGTGCCATTCACCCCATTATTTTTACTCAAAATAAAATTAAAATCCTCACAATTCAAGATCATTGAGAATTTTGTTGTAATCAGGCACAAGAATTTATGCAGCTAGTACTTCAGTCGCACAGTACTTGTTCAGTAAGCTGCAAACTAGTAGGTTTCAGTATAATCTCTCTGGAAATAGTTTCCTTGAAGAACCAGTACTACACAGCATAAGACTGCTACGCTTCCTTAAACCAAAAGGATCAAAACAGTCACACGTCCACTCAGGAAGGATCCCATACAGTCTACATCTAACAATCTAAAAAAAATAATATACCCACACACACACACTCTGATGTTTCAGTCAAGCACAGATGTGTACGGGCTTCATTTTTTTTATTCTCTTCTTTCTGGGAGTTCAATAAAAAATAAAAAACAAAACAACAACAACAAAAAAACCCCTCCTTATCTAACTACAAAATCAATCACAATAATGCAGAAGCTAAATTTGCAGAATAGAGCTTAAACAGACTTGAGTAAACCAAACCACCAGAATCATAAATTTGAACGGTTGGGGAGGTCTGAATCAGCAGCCACAAACAGCTCCATGCTTACTCCACTCTCTGATCTGGCCACATAAAAACCAGTTAGACCCAGAAGCCACACTGCTACTTCAGCAGCCAGACTCTTCCTAGCCAATACACCAGGAGAGGCAAAGGGCCACACCAACACAGGTATGTTGGCCTCTTGCCCACGTAGCTCAGAACACAGGCAGAACTAGCTCATGCTCCTGATGTTATTCCCTCAGCCTAGTGACTGAACCTGGATGAGGAAAGTCCTGGCAAGGCTGGTCTCGTCATCAGAACAGTGGGAATAAAAGTACTACATGCTGCCACGTCAGACCTGTTCAACAAAAAGCTGCCCACATGCACACCAAATATCGAGAATGTATGATTTAAGCCACAACCTAACACTTGTTTTAATAATAAAAATACAAGTAATGTATAAAGCTTGTCGGGGTATACATTGTACTCCTGGGGGGACAGGGAGGTGGTAGCATCAGTCAAATAGTTAACTTTATCACACAGCAAAACATACCCAAGCAGAACAGCTCATCAGATGCTTAAGGTTTGTGAGAAATATATTTGGTAGTCCAAAGATTACAAGATACACTTTTTCGTTATTTCTTTGTAAGTTTTGCCACTTTGATTGGTCTTGAGAGGTACCAGCCACATTCAGGACAGAAAGTCTGGCATACTTATGCCAAGCATTATAACACATTCTGTTTGCATGCCATCATCAAGAAGTATATACTCCAAATGCAATCTCTGACAGAAGCACGCATACAAAACCTTGCAATTCATTTCCTTTTTAAGTGTTTTTACCCTGATTTTGGAAAAAACGTTTTTTTTAAAGTCTTGCCCCAATTCCATGATGAACAAAGAGGAAAATAAATAACTGTACCACGTGACTGCATTTGTCTGTGGTCTCTGCTAATTCAGAGTGAGACGGATGGGACAACAAGATGTTCCCAATGCCCCTCAAAAACAGAACCTAAAACCTTCAGAAGATTAATTTGGATATTCTGTAATACTATTACCCTGTGTAGAGATTTAGTTTAAATTGTGTAGGAAAAAGAGGTAGGAGCAGCACATATTAGAGAATTAATCTGATGACCATATACACATAATAAAAATCTGTTAAAGGTTAAAAAAACCTATACTAAAGTCAGAAGAATTCAAACATGACATCTCCCAATACTACCACTTTTTACCAGAAGAACTGAGGTCAAAAAACCACAATCAATCAATAAAAAATCCCCAAATAATTCTTTTTAAACTTAATACTACTTCCATGTTTGCTAAATTCAAGTCAGAGCTTGAAAGTATTCCTGTTTAGCAAGACTAGGCTTTTTAGTGACTTAAAAGCATTAATTTAAAACCTCATTTGCTCAACTGACCACACTGACAAGTAGAAAAAATAGAATCCAGTTTATCATTTTAAGCAGCATTTAAATAATTAATAAAATGTTTTAAACAATTTCATTCCTTCTCTATGCAAGTATTATACTGAGATCTTCAAGGATTACACAAGAGGGACAAGGCGATTTAACTATAAAATACACAAACTGATGGGTAAGGGAGAAGTCAGTCGATTAAACTGGAACAGCTGAATCTTAAGGGGGGGGGGGGAAAGTGAGAATAAACTTCTGCTTAAAAAAAAAGGATCATCTACAACATAGCAGGATAAAAACAGAGGCACTACCAGGCCATCACTTTACAAGACTCAACTGCCAAATATACTCTGCCATTTAAGAAGCAGTAAAATAAAACACCAAGAGACAGACTTCCATTCTGAAATCAATACAAGTTAAAACATTTCAAGTGAGCAATATCAGCCATAGAAGGCATAAAGTGCATGCTGTTGAGAGATTACTCCTATTTTTCTAATATTTAGAAAAAAAGATATGACCAGTGAGTAGCCAGAGGTAAAGAGCATACTCATAGGCACCAGAACTGCCAACCCTTGATTTCTGAACAGCGATTTCATTTCCTAATCTGTTGAAGGGAACCGATGAAGGAAGCCAACCAGAAAATAAATACCATCGAATCAAAACGCACGTAACAAACTTGCTGATGACACTCTGAAATGAAACCTTGCTTCAGATTGGTTCTTTCCTATATGTAGGCAGTGGCATGTACCAATGCACAACGCCAAGCTCCACCTCTGCTATGTAAACAATATCCTCAATTTAAAACACCACTTATGTTTTTGTTAGTCTAATGTAAAGAAATGAAAGGCCCTTTCCAAAATAACTCCAGCGTATTAACTAAATTGGAACGAAACTGGAAGGTAAAGCTTTGGGCCTACTTTTAAAGGTAAAGGGTCTAACATCAATGTTATCATCCCAATTAAAAGTTGAAAAAAGTCTCACCAATTCTTCGTAACTTCTATAATGCTCATTTCCTTGCCAATCCAACCTTTTAGGCAGCAACTAAATAGAGGGGGGGGAAAAAAAAAAGTGAAAGGTTAAAGGGGAAGGAGGGATAGATCGCCTCCAAAACAATGTGTGTTGAGGGGAAAAAGTTGAGACGGTAGAGAGAAAGAAACTTCAATGACTTGTAAATGAAACTTTTGACTACGGCAAAAGAGATGATTTCATCAGAGCCCACACAGACCTGGTGCTGCTCTAGCTCCTGCACCAGCACCTGCAGAGAAAAGGGAAAAAATACCGGGTTAGGGACGAGTGAGCTTCTACCTTCTCAAGCGGCCGCTG
>VYZX01001611.1:40415-51360 GCA_013401335.1 Brachypteracias leptosomus | reverse complement strand
TCGCGCGCCCCGGCTCCCCCTCCCCCGCCCGCGTGCCGGCGCTAGCGCAGCCTCAGCAGCAGCAGTGGAACCACCGCTGCCGCCGCCATTCGAGGCCGCGCCACCGGCCACGGCGCCGCCGCCACCTGCGCCGGGCACGCCCCGGGGGAGGGCGGGGAAAAAAGTAGTTCCTCCGTCCCGAGTGACCGGGGACCGGCTGCGTAGCGGGAGAGAGAGGGGGCACATGTGGCCGCGAGAACTGCGAGGGGAGGGCGGCGGGGCGGCNGGGGCGGGAGGGGAGCGGAGAAAGCGCCCGGTGCGGGAGCGAAGGGCCCGGGCGCGGAAGGATCGCGCGAGGAAGGCGGTTGGTGACGAAGTGCTGGTAGGCGACGAAGTGCTGGTAGGCGGGGCTGCCCTGTGCTGGTCGTGGACGAGGCGCGCGGGGGCGCGCGGCGCGGCCGTTAGGTTGCCGTTGAGGGCCGGAGGCGTGAGCCCCGCAGCTGCCGCCGGTCGCCCCGGGGGTCGGCGGTGCGGCCTCCGCCCGGACCAAGCCAGACCAGGCCGGCCTTTGCCGCAGCTCAGGCCGGGGACCGTCGGGGACACGCTGCAGCCCGTAGCGAGGCGCAGGCAGACGGCTGCGGGGCTGCTCGTTCCCAGGGGCGATGCGGAGCTGGGGGCTGAGGGGCCCTGACCTTCGCCTTAACGCACGTTGCCTTGTGCGTTCCCTGGGCCGCTGAAGAGCTGGGTACAGTAGCGCTCCTGCCGAGGTGGTGGAGCTTGAGAGCTGCTCAGGCAGCAGCACCAGTGTGTTTGCAAACACCGCATCACCAAATATAGGGGGTTTACACATGATCGATTGTCTTTTGACTCCTATTTGCCACTTGAGGCAGATCTCCTAACTCCTCAGACTGAGGGGTCTCCTGTGCCACCGGGGCCCAATGCTCGGGAGCACCTCGACCACCCTAAGCCTCAGCTTAGGGAGAGGTATTTCCCCACCCCTCTGGGGGAAGGTATCACTTCACTGGCATCACCTTTCTGAAACCAGCTGCTGTGCCCCAGTGCCCCACACTGCCTCTATGCAAACAGGTGCCAGCACCACCGCACCCAGGGGATTTTTGTGTTTTTCCCTTCTCACAGTTGTTTCTCGCCTCTGCCCAGCCTGAATTCTGATGTAAACATAGCAATGGCTGTACTTGTGCTGTATTTTAAATGTGAGCTGTTCCCTTTTCCAATCCCCACCTGTGGTGGCTCAGTATGCATTTTTAGAACCTTTGAAGTAAAATATTTTTACGTATCATTGCAGAAATATGCATGTATTTTAATAATCCCACTACCTCAGGTGTGCTTTCAGCTTTTGACAAATCTTTGTGCACCCGAAGTGCAGGCCTAGCCAGCAGCAGGCAGTTCCCCAGACATGTCCTGGAAGGCAGGCTGCTGCTTCCTGCTCTCCACCACCTCCTGCCC
Organism: Brachypteracias leptosomus; assembly: GCA_013401335.1. NCBI lineage: Eukaryota > Metazoa > Chordata > Aves > Coraciiformes > Brachypteraciidae > Brachypteracias > Brachypteracias leptosomus. The sequence goes on along the minus strand of VYZX01001611.1, from coordinate 49,917 downwards.
AGTTAGTGCTCCTGCATCACAGCTCAGGTACAAGAAAAAAAAATTGGCATCCTGTCCTTTAAAAATCTCTCTGAATTTAAAAGCAATCTGTGGTTTTCTGCTTCCTTTTATTGTTGCAAGCTTCAGCCACATCATGCTTAGAGGCCACCTGCGTTCCCCTAGATTTCATTGCCAAACAAATCAGCATTCATTAGCTAAGCTTGGACGCGCTTCAGCATCCTCGCCGTGCTCGTGTTGTGAAGAACTGTGATCTAGTTGACACTAGACAATGAGTTTCCAAGCAGTAGCATGAGCATGTATGTAATAACGCTCTCCTAACCAGAACCATCAGTAGCAACACACAAATATGATCAACTTCAGGGAAACATGTTTTGTTCTCTTTGTGTTGTATTTTGGAATGGGTGGTTGCCCATTACCGTGTGCATTTGGCATTGCTGTATGCAAATCTGCACTAGCCGTTGCTCCATCCCTTAGCTGTGCAGAGCAAACGTCTCCGGTGTCATACAGGAAAGAATGCTGCTTCTGAAGTGTGCCCATGGAAATTCTCATCAGACAAATTTAAATGCCTTCCACGCCAGTGCTCCACAGGCAGATTTGACATCTAGTGCCAATATATACAATTCCTCATTTTCCCAGTTGCCAAACTGGTGAGGTTTTATAGTTACATGTTGGCATTTGATGCCATGTGGAGAGAGCTGTAGTATCTGCCTGCTGCAGGCTCAAACACAATTCACAGGTGACTCACCTATGCATTTGCTAGGCACGCCTTATGTAACTGGGAAAGCTTATTTCATTCTGTACCGCATCAAGAGGGCTGGCCCAACTACCTCTATCCTGTCCTCCAGCATCAAAATTCCTCTGCCCTGCAAGAGAGAAGCTGTCACCTACAGCTTATCCCTGCTGAGTCCTTTCACTTCCATGATAAAGAAATAACTTTTTGTCCCTGAGAGTAAATATTCAAGTTACAGTAAATTGAACAGTGGGCAAGATGTTAGAGATTGAAAGTCAACAGGTTCTCAACATCAGTGTCAACACATGAGGAGCAAGCATTCGGGAAAAGGAGGCAAGAGAAGCTATTTTGGGACATCTACCTGCAAGTTTATTGGTCGTTTAACTGGTGGTTTTGACTTGCCATAACCAGCAAGTAGCAAATGTCACGTAGCTATGTCACACTGCTACTAAATTAAACCCAAAAATAAGGTGTCTGGAGGTGGGGTTGAGGGGGAAGACAGGGGGTTAGAAAAAGTGGCATAAATTTAGTTTTGGAATACCCAAGAACTTGAAGCCAAAGCTGCTGCCAAAGCCAGGTGTGCTCTGGTGGGAACACAGCTGTGGGGGAAATGGACCAGAAGCATACCGCGGTCCAGGGTTGGAGGACATCCTACATATACCCTAAAGAAAAGTTAAACATTGCTTAAATATTGAAGAGGTAAAAATGGTAAAGTGCCTTCTCGAATAAAAGCATTAAGCAAGTCAGAGGTGAAACTAAAGTGTTTTTTAGAAATAACTGTATGACAATTTGAAAAAGGTACCAAAGATGTACAGGAAGCAGATTCTGTGCTTGCAGGTGTTACTTAAGAGCATAAACAAGCTCTCGGTCAAGGGGGAAAAAAAAAAAAAAAAAAACCAAACAAAGATAAAACATTACTTTTTGATCTTGACTCCTTCCAAGACAAGGTTGACAGCTGTCTGACTGGCATCAAATAGACTGGCAAGATAAAACCATACTACTAACTGCTGCGATTAATGGAAAATGGGAAAAAAACCCAAACAACAAACCAACTATCCAGAACTAAAACAACCCTGCACTCCATGAGAGAACTGAAGCAACGTCCTACTAGATTTGACTTTTTATTTTAAGGTTAAGTAATATATACTTCTGATGGAAGCCTGTTAAATCTCCAATCAGATTAATTTTCTGAAACACGGAAGAGTCAGGACAGTTCTGTCCTACACGCAGGAGCTCTCAGCATAGGTGGGCTTCACTGGAAGCACGGCTCTGCCAGACTTACACAGCAGGCACACTCACTGCACAGTAAGCTCACCCAACAGCTCATGAGTACTAAGACAGAAGTCGTCTTCTGCTTCCCTCTCTGCTCCTGCCCAGGCTGTTCCACGGCTCATCCTCTATGGGTTCCATTGCCTACATTCAGCTACAGGAGAAAGTTCACAGCCTGGATTCATTTTTCCCCAGACAGCTGAAGCTTTATTGATTTTAAGGCAGGATTTGGGGAAACTGCAATATGGGTCCAACACAACAGCAACACCAGCTGATGAGTTAAGGTTCAGGAGGATTGCTTTGTGCATCTTCCGTAAAGCAGCTGTTTACAGAGGAGTACATACACCGTCTCTTAGGTGCTGAGCAGATGAAAACATCTGATGCTTACTAATTACTGACTTTTTTTCCAAGGTAACAGAAGCAGCACTAGGCTATTGGCTTCCAAAGTGGAAGTCCCAATTAAGACTGTAACTACAGTTTTCTACTTGCTTCTCACTCCCCACATTACCACCTATCTCTTGAAAAGTACATTTTTAACAATATTAAGAACATGGTTGAGAATCAAGAACTACACCACTTAGGTTATGAGTTGTCACAGTCAATGCAGGAGTTACAGAAACATCCTTTCATAATTGAGATTTATTTGGCTTTTGTTTGGTGATCACAGACACTATGAACAATTTTACAATTGTTTTTATTCACATAGTTTCTTAAATCTAAAAACTGTAATTTTTTTTTCTAAGACCATTTCAAATATTTTTCATTTGATCTTTGTAGACAACCTGTCCTTTAAAATTGGATGTGAAGTTCCAGTATCTCAAATACTGACAGAACAAGTTACATCTGCCAGGCAAAAACTTTCACTTAGTATTTAAAAGATAGAATAAAAGTTTCCAATCTTTTGCATCACAGCTACAAAGTTGTTGGAAGAAATAAAAGCTGCAACTACCAAAAATAATTTTGTCACAGATATACATCACTCAGCATGAAATCCAACATTAGGGAGCAGTTTTATTAGATAAGCGATCCTACTGATGGTACAACCATAAAGATAAATAACTAAAATGTTAAGACATTCATTCTCAACATATCATTATGAATTCCAAAGTCTGATCCGTGTTACACTTCATTTAATAGGATAGAAAAACTGTCCCTCACAGTCTATGGAACACGAAGCCCAATCAAGGCTTCAAAGCCCTCTCCTTAATGTAACATGCCATTAATTTCTGGTTTCATAGAAAACAGACAACCAGTACATGATTTTACCACTTAAAAAAAGCATTTACACTTATCTAAATATGTAAAAAAATGGGTTGAGTTGGGATTCTCTCCTTTTTAAAAATGTGTTTTCTAGAACTACTAAAAAACTTGCATTTACAAAATAGTTGATAAAAATATTCCTCTGAATTGTACAAGAAGAAAAGTATAAGGACCACCAGTTAATGACTCAGTACCAGATGTTACTCAGACTTAGCTTCTTTCTCTACTGCTGCATCAGATGCTGGGGTCTGAAAAGAAGAAAAAAAAAAACAACCAGAACATTTCAATGCACAAACTTGAGCACTACGTTAGCTCTTACTTAGTTTATAGTACTTATAATGCACAGGTTAGCTGACTTAATACAGACCAGCCGTGACTTGTTTCCACATACTGCGCTTTACAGTCTGAATAAATTGGTGTCAGGATCTGCTTATTTCACTTGTATAATGACCTACTAAAACCAAGCTGTCTTGAAAAGGCTTCTATCTCCTCAGACGCACCAGTATGAACTTCAGAATGTTGCTACTGTTACTACTCAGTACACACTGTAGACTATTTTTATTAAGGAACAAAGCCTGTTCCAATAATTACTGCTTTTATGACAGGAAAAGGGGGCTTTTTAACCTAAGCTAAAATCCCTGCATATAGGGCTGTTTAGAAAAGAGACTATAGATATGCTTCATGCCTTTAAATTTCAGTGCAGCACTGTGACCATGTTCCGAAATCTTATCATGTCTTAAAGTAACTAGGATGTAGAAGCATAGTACTGCATTAAATGTAATTTTGTAAGAACATATTCAATGAAACAAAACTGTAGGAGCTGAGCTACTACACTGTTTTCACATGAACTGTCTATAAGCTGTACCTGAGCTTCAGAACAAGTTCCTACAAACATAATTGATGTAAAATTACAACTCCATTTATATCGGAACATGCTGTATTTGCAATGTATGTTAAAAAAGGGAATATAATATATATATTAACATAAAAATTATAGATAATTACTCTTTGCAGCACCACCAGCAGACCAGACTGTTTAATCACAGCAGTACCCAAACAGGAAGCAACACCCGTTCAGTCTTTACTGCCACCTGGGGGAAGCTTTGGAAGGATGAAGCGTGGAAGCCATTTCTATTCACAGGCGCTGGTCTCTTTGAGCGCCACCAAAAGTTGTCACTGGCCCATCACCAGACCGTGGATTAACAATAGCATCGCTGACACTATTGTCCTGACTGAAAACAGTAACGTCCACCAGGACAGACTATACCCCTGCCTCTTCTAGACTCAGGTGTTGTATTAGACCTGCAGTTTTGGCTGGTATGACCAGCATGAAGATGTGCCCCAGAAGTCATCATCCGTTACTTGTAAACTTACATCATCTCTGCACTAACGTACTAAAAAGACCCCAGTTGAGAAATATTGCCAAATTTAACTTCTGCTGGTGTTGCTGAAATACTACATGCACAAATTAAAAGATCAAATTCTGGAATAGTAATACAGAGCCAGAGCTACACAGAAGTTAAGCCAACTAAAGAATTCCTAGTTACAGCACAAGTTTTTCACAAAAATCACACCATAAGCTTGCAAATGAAAAACTGTTATCCTTGTATGCTCAAGTACCACCTTGTACCTTCCTCACCCACCAAAACCCATCATCTGCCTGAAACCCAAATGCTCCTGTCCTCTAGTTCAAGATCTCTTTGCTAGACCAGTGTGATAGAATTCAGACTTTTTTTCTATCTTAAAAAAACTACTTTTCAATGCAACAACCAGAGAGAAAGCATGAATCACACATTTAAATTACAAAAAAAAAAAAAATCATCTGAGTATCTGATCAGCAAACTCCACAAAACTAATTAAAATGAGTGAGGCATTCAGTATTGCAGAAACCTGACACTAGCTCTAGGCCTGTTACCACATGAAAATGAAAACTTGAGTTTCATTCAGTTGGTAACAGCTGCCCTAGTAAAAGGCACTGCTTCTCCTTACAGATCTTGCCCTAAATTTAAAATAATTTACGTCCACATTCCAGAAAGAATAATAATACAGTGTGGAGGATGTTTTAAGTTAGATGATCGGTGACTCCAAAAACATCAGCAACACGGCCATTTTAGCACAGTATGACAGCTGAGGCTGATTTGGCACGTTCATTTCTTCAACAACAGCAACTACCAGTAGTTCTTGCACTTTCTCTTCCATCCCCACACCAACCTGTCCCTTCTACCATAAATGTTATTTCAACTTAGGTTAAATCATTTCAACTTTGCGTTTTCAGTGAAAACTGTTTCCAGTCCCCCAAAAATGAATATTGCATTTGTCAAAAAACTTGTAGTAAGAAGGAACCTCTCTTCCAGTAACAGCAAAGGCAGAACAAACCCCAAACCAAAGCCTCTAAAGACAGACACTGTGCCCACCTTTCTGTATACTCAGTATGTATTTATGTTGCCAAGCCCTACCTGTACAGAAAACACCCCCTATCTCTGAAGGACATTATCCTGTATAGGAACTCTAGTAAAATTCTCACCTTTTTCCTTAATTTCAAGTACTGTTATCACATCAGTGCAACTCTTTCTGGGACAACCAGAATTTTCCAGGTACATCTACTAATGTTGCAACAGCCTACATCATTCTTTTGGCAGAAAGAGATTCTAAGAACTCTGTATGTTTCTGACAGATGTTTGGATAAACCAGTAAGATAAGTTATCCAGCTGCTTTGCACCAGAGAATACAGACAGCTTTACCTCCTCACTTTTAGCTTCCCCATTTTCTGCAGGCAAGTTGTCCTTTGTCTGTTCTTGGCTTGTCTCTTCTGTCTGTTTTCCTTTAGGCCCCTTTTTCCCCTTTGATTGAGCTTTCTTGTCCTCGGATTTATCCTACAATGAAATAAATTTCCAGTAAGTAAATTCCTATGACCTACTAGATAAACTTTGAATAAAAACCACACAAACCAAGATGGACTTGCTAAACAGCAAGAGCTAGTACCAACAATAAGCTAATACATAGTTCAACTGCCAAAATTTTCCAAACTGTATACAGACAAACAATCATTTTCAGATAGTCAGTAAAATGAGACAATCACACTGGGATGAGAAGGTAACAAGGTTCTAGTGGCTAGACAGAGCCACTTGTAATATATGATTTAACATCATGGCACATTAAAAAATAGCAATGCAATCCTTCCACTTTGTAGACAGAAAGTACTTTTTTTCTCTTACATGGATATAATTTCAGTAACCTAACCTACAAAGTTTGCCAGTCCTCCAGCTGATCCCCCTACTTAGAAAATATTTCTGTCAATTCAGAATTACATAAATAAACACACTGTTTTTGATACCATCTGTCAAACATTACTTTACAATACTAACAAAAACTTTCAATAAATGACAAACTAGAACATTCCTTCTGGGTGGGTACAACGTCAGGAAGTGGCAAGAGAACGTAATGCTTTTACACCTCTAAGCAGATGTCCTCCGCACCAATCCACCTTAAAATGTGTCTAATCTTGTTAAAAATACTGTGTGCATTTCATGAATATGAATATTCAAACTATGTCCTGATTTCTTGTTTCTGACCTAAAATTTACTCCAAGAAATAACGTTCTCACTTTTCCACATTTTAAGTACTGTAGAAATGCGTATCTCCAAGTACTCTTAGAAACCATTTGGTCAGGAGCATTCCATATTCCTGACTACCTTCAGTCCAAGCACTCCTTCTTGGGAAAAACTTCCTTACTTCACATATGCACCTTCTGAATAGTTATTCTGAACATATTTCCTATTTTACAGGAATGATCACATAAAATACTCTCTTCATGAAAATATGGTTTTGTCGACCAATTACAATCATTAAGCAAAAGTTCTAAGTGTTTTACACAACTGGCTACAAACATGCAGTAAGTTTCATTACATATACAAGAAATGCAAAGTTAGAAATAATTGCTGAAGCATCTTGTGTCAGTAAACTAAATAGTCAATGTCCACAAAATTTTATAAATCCTTTGCTCCTGTTTTTAGGAAAGAATTTTTTAATCCTCAAGAGCACAGAGAAAACAGTTGAAACATGTAATGAAAAAAACCAATCATTTAAAAAAGTTGTAAAGGCTGAAGTCGGTATTACAAATTCAGATTCAGAGACAAAATTTTGCAACATGTAGACTTCTGCGTTTTGATTGTCAAAATGTTTTTCTTCAGTAATACTTATTTTAAAAAACCCCACCAGGTAACTCCGTAACAAGCAATCTTCCCTCAACCAGAAAAAATATTGTCAGGAAGAGTTTTTAAAGTTACAAAGTTGATGTGAAAAAGCATCTTTTGATGAGTCAAATACAGAAAAAAAAAGTTAAAATAAATTTATCATTTGACTAGTATGTAACAGCAAAATATTTCTGCAAGCCATTTAAAGAAAATTCAGACATAGCTAAAATGGAAAGTATTGAAGCTAGAGAAGTAAAACACAACTAAAGCAATCCTTACATTGACAACAAGAACGTTTCCAACTAAAAGATTTTAGTTGGAGCATGGGCTTTAGAACAAAGAGGATCAAACGTAAAACAAATTATATGTTTCTTTGAATTGCCAATGGTAATAGCAATAAAAAAAAAAAAAAAAAAAGATTGTTCACATATCACATTACAGCAGCATTCCATGGGGGAATGCTGCATGGGGGTCTCATGCAAAGTGTTCTAAGATGACAGCTGTTTGTGATGTACGTGGCTTACAGGAATATGTTCCCAGCTGTGAACTGGGGGAATCTTTTGCAATCTGCTCTAGTTGAAGATGCAACTGCTGACTGCAAGGGGGCTGGACTAAATGACCTTTAAAAGTCCCTTCCAACCCAAACCATTCTAAGCTTCTATGAAATGTTTCTTTCTAGAAGTAAAGTAGTTATAGGCAGCAAGTCCGTATCATGTCTGTCAGTCAGTATCAACTAGTAGCATTAAGAGTTGGATGCACTGCACAAAGGGACTGGAAAAAAAGAGACTCAGAACCAAAGTAAAACAGGAAAGCTCCCCCAAATTCTTTAGGCTTAGAACTTTGAGAATAGGAATGCACTGATACTCAAACTGTTGGAATGAAGGTACAGTACTGATTTGCTGATAAGTAACTGTTCAATAGGATTAATAAAATTAAAACATCAAAAAGTCTGCAAAGCAGAGTTCTATATTTGTGTACTTGAAATGTTCTTAATCCAGATGTTTATAACAAAAGCTTATAATTACAAAGGAATACATTAGCACACACACACCAACAAGCAAGCAGATACACAGCCTCTTTTATTTCTCAAAAAACCCCAAGAATTTTACACCTCAGTTGCTGGCACTATGAAAGATATGCTAAAAAACTGGAAGATGATAGTAAACCACACTTACACATACACACAAAGACCTGAAAGCTAGACAATATGAATGGAAACCCAGATCTCTTCCAGTAACTTAAGTAACTCAAATATTTTTTTCCTGTCGTAAGACACTACTTTAAATTGTGATTATATTTTATCCCCCTTTTGTTACAATAATGAAATACAATCCTACGTACAGTTGGTTCAACATTCAAGTAGATCATAGCTTGGTACTGAGCAGAGCTAACACCCATAAATCAGCATCCTCATTTCTATGCAATACTTTGAAGGCTTAACAAGGATCTACTCAAACAATGGTGGAATGCACCTGTAGATAGCCACAGAAACATCTGAAAATGACACTTCAGCTAAATGAGCACTCCAACAAAGAACATGCAAATACGAGTAAAAACGTTCAAACACCGTGCACTGGCGACATGGAACAGGGCACCCCAGACACCAACACAAGGAGCTCGACCACCTTCTCTCCCTCCCCAATTCCCAGAGACTCTCACCTTTGCCGCTAACTTTTTTGGTTTCGGCTCTGCTTTGGCGGGAGCAGGTTTCTGAGGATAACAAAGAAGGGAGAGATTCAGCCCTCCGTNCCGCCGCCGCTGCTTTCGGAGTGCGAGCTCCGGGGAAGTGCCGAGCCATCGCCGAACGTTCCAGACACCGCCACTAGCTCCCCCAGCGTCCGTCCTCACTCCCCCTCTGCAACCTCTTCCCAGCAAGGCCTCCGTCAGGGACTACGGAGCTGGCCGGCCAAGGGCAAGGCGCCGGCCAAGGGCAAGGCGCCGGCCGCAGTCGGCAAGGGTTGGCGGCCGCCGCACCGGTGCCCGCTGAGCAGCCGCTTCCCTCCGAGCCCTGTCCCTGCGTGACCAGGCCGCCCTTCTACCCCTTGTCCGC
>VYZX01001611.1:0-39431 GCA_013401335.1 Brachypteracias leptosomus | reverse complement strand
GAACGCCGCGGGGGGGCGGGGGCGGGTGGCTCCGGTGGCCCCGCTGCGCGCGCGCCCCCTCGCGCCCCGCCCCGCGCAAGGCGGGGCCCTTTCGCCAAACCGCCGCCCCGCTCCCCTCTTTGCTGGGGGACCGGGAGGAGCGGCCTCGTGATTGGTCGATCCCCGTCACGGGGCCGCACCTGTCCCGCGCGGTGGAGTCGTTAGTGCCCTGGAGGCGCGTTAGTGCCGGGGGGAAGGGGGGTGTGTCCGCGGCCGCCTGGGCGGGATGCGCGCGGAATGGCGGAGAGCGGCGCGTGGCTGCTGGTGCTGAGCTCCGTCTTCCTCTGCAACGCGCTCAAGATCCTGCTGCCCTCCTGCTCCTCCATCGTGAGTGGCGTCACTGCGCCCGCCCCGCCGCCGCACTTCGTAAATCGGGGCCGCGGCTTTTTCTCCGGTAGCGGCATGCCTCTGCCGCTGTCCGCCCGGGCTCTGCCGCCGTCCGCCGGGACAAAGCGGGGGGAGGAGGGCGGAGGGGAGCGCTAGGCCCTTGGGTGGCTGAGAGGGTGGAGTCGCCGGTACGTTGCGGAGGTGCCTGGCAGCTGAGGGGCGAGGTGAAGAGGAGAGGTGGGGGGAGCGGTGCTGCTTCGTGAGGGCTCCCGGCCGTACCCATAACGCATCCCCAGCGGCGACTGGCAAGGCCTGGTCCTGCTCCTTCCCTTAGAAGAGAGGCGGATACTGGGAAGAACTGGAGAGCGTGAAGAGGGACACCGCTGGGCTCCCCCGTTCAAGAGTGACAAGGAAATACTGGAGAGAGTCCAACGGAGGTTGATGAGGGGACTGGGCATTTTCTCTTATGAAGAAAGGCTGAGAGACTTGGGGCTGTTTAGCCTGGAAAAGAGAAGGCCGAGGGGGCATCTGGTCAATATTTATAAATATTTGAAGGGTGAGCATCGGGAAGATGGGACCAGTTTCTTTTCAGTGGCGCCCAGTGATAAGATGAGGGACAACAGGCATAATTTATACTGGAACACAGGAAGCTCCACCACAACATGAGGAGAAACTTCTTTACTGTGAGGGTGACAGGGCACTGGAACAGGCTGCCCAGAGAGGTTGTGGAGTCTCCTTCTCTGGAAACTTTCAAAACCCACCTGGACACATTTCTGTGTAACTTGCCCTAGGTGAACCTGCTTTGGCAGGAGAGTTGGACTAGATGATCTCCAGAGGTCCCTTCCAACCCCTACTATTGTGTTGCAGGGGTGACACCAGCAACCACAGTTAAGCAGATCTTTAAAGCAAAGTTCTGGGTAATGAGTTATCAGTGTGTTATACAATGCTGATGAGGCTCTAGCTCTTGGGACATCGCAGGATATGTAGAAGACAGCTTTGCTCGATCTTCCATGTTTTCAGTAGATGGGCATCTCTGTTGAGAAGGGAGATCAGTGGACAGTGAGATTGAGGACTTAGGCATCATAGGAGAAAACCTGACATTGCAGTCACTTATCAGAATGCCCCCTGGTCAGATCTGAGGAGTTTCTGTGGAAGCGTGGGTAACAGAATTAAGGACCAATAAGCTCTGTGACTGCCAAGTAAAGTTGCATGTGAGCAAGCATATCAAAATACCCATCATTCTGCTCTTTCATGTAAATAACTTCATAGTCACGCAGATCAGCGCATGCTCTTCAACAAAAATCCTTTAAAACATAATTTACTCTGAGCAATTTGGGAAGCTGAACTCGGTGTTACTGTAGGTGACTAATGAAGGTCTCCGCTCAACTTTCTGCTGTGGTTTGTGCCAGAAAGTTGTGTGATGTTCTAATTGACTGCAGTACTGAGAACAGCATTTGTGGTGAAAACGTGACGTGTCTTGGGGAAAGCTAGAAAGATTTGCTAAGGAACAGCAAGGATAATACTTTATATTCTTTGTATCTTCATTTCTATTGTTAAAGGAGTTCATGAACCAACTAGCGGGTGATACCTCATGAAAAGAAAGGGAAGTGGAAGAAGGGGAGAAAATGTTTTCTATCACAGCCTGTGATTACCTTTTTACATTTCTGTTAGCAAGAAATAATTTTAGCCAAGAAACCAAGAAAAATAACAAATGCAAGTTTGTGTTTCTTGTTTTGAGACAGTGGTAGATACTGCCCTAGGAGGATCACAGCACTCAGTCAGTGTGAGAGTTCATGTGTTTCTAGCAGCCCGGGGTAGGCAATCTGTAATCTGGAGGAGTGATTCCCAAGTGGTAAGCTGTGCCTTACTGGTGAGGTCTCAAATTGGGCTTCAACGAATAAAGTTCCCACATGAATTAGTTCAGATCCTTGCTGAGGCAGCTGGTGCTGGAAGTGGAAATAGTGAATGAGCATGGGGCGTTGCTGGAGCTGGAAGAGCCATGATGGATGAAAAGGAGTGATTCCCCTGGTCCTTTCCTGCCATGTATCAGATGCTTGTCACCCAAGCAGTGATGATGAGCATTGCAAGGAAGGAGGAGAGAGCAGTTCGGCTTAGGATGCAGCAGAAGGTGGGGCCTGAGAGGTTTGGAAGGAGTCAGAAGGCAGGATCTTCAAGAGTGGGGAGAGGAAAGCAGAAACAGAGAAGGAAAAGACTGTTAACCATAGTTAGAAAAGTTGAAAATCACTGCCTTACAGGGACAGTAAAACCCTTTTTGGTTTGCTTCAGTCAGAGCAAGAGGGTAAGAATTGTTTGGCTTAGAGCATGTTGCGTATGTCAAGCCAGGTTTTCCTGTGCCTTTTTTTTATGGGAGGCTTTTGAGTATGGAAAGAGGAGATCATACTTTATACATATTAAAGAAAATCAATGGAATTCTGGATAAATAACTGATATTATTTCTTTACTTCTTAGATATTCAGATTGTTACAAAAGGATGCAGAGCAGGAATCCCAAATGAGAGCTGAAATTCAGAACATGAAGCAAGAACTCTCAACCATTAGCATGATGGATGAGTTTGCTAGATATGCCCGCCTGGAAAGGAAGATTAACAAAATGACCGACAAGCTTAAAACTCATGGTAGAGTGCAATGTCTTTCCCTTTTCTAGTTTCTGAAAAACATTTTGTCAAGAGTGCTTTCAATTTTAAGTATATTTCTCCTTCAACTTTTTTTTCTGCCCCTCTTATTGATTTCCAGTGTTCCTTCTTTTTTTTCTTTCCTTTAAACTTTTTGGAGAGCTAACTTTTGTCTTTCAGTTGTGCATAGTTCAGCATACACTGATAAGGGAGTGATTTAAATAATAAAAAAAAATTCTTACCAGGAATTTCCTGGTAATTATTTACTCTTTCTCAGTGATGCTCATCACTGAATTGTTTTTTTATAAGTCCCCTTTTCCTCTGCTGCGTATCTTCACTGCAGAACAACACGTTGCTTGCTTGGGGCTACTTGGTTGGCGTAGTACGAAATGCTAGAGAGAAAGTGTTGATCTATGAGAGATCTTTCCTATCTTTTTGCAATCCTGCTTGATCTTATGCTTCAGCTTTTGTGATAAAGCCATTGTGCTTTGCCTCAATTAGGATTTTATAGTAGTATAGTCCGTCATCTCATGGTAGAAATTACATGTAAATCCTTTGGCCGAACTCACCAACTGATCTTGACAGGATAAGAGACTACTTGCTTTGTCTGTCTCCTCTCTGTAAAACAGATGAATGTTCATAGGCTCCATGCTTGGAGAAAGGACAATATTTACAACTGGCAGTTTTGAATTGTTTTCAGTAGTATAATTCTTAACCCAATAATTTCAGTTAAACTAGATTTGAGTAGTTTACTTAGCAACCAACAACGTTGTTTTAGAAAATTGTAGTCCACTGTTGTGTTTGAAGATGTGATGTCTTCACTGGGCTTTTTTATATTGGTCTGAGATGCTGTAACAGAAGAAAAATAGGCATGAGAAGTTTTAATACTGAATCTGGCCAAGATCCATTCAGTGAAGGAATATTCTGAACTGTGTTCCTGAATGAAAGAAGGCAAAAAATGCATCTGCTAAAGCCATCATTCTCCCTTTCTAGGAAAGGGAAGAATTTACTTTGTGATTCAACTAAAGCAGGTTCTTAAATCTTGCCCAGGTGGCCAAGAAGGCCAACAGCATCCTGGCTTGTATCAGAAATAGTGTGGCCAGCAGGACTGGGGAAGTGATCATCCCTCTGTACTCGGTACTAGTGAGGTGGCACCTCAAATACTGGGTTCAGTTTGGGGGCACTCAATACAAGAAGGACATTGGGGTGCTGGAGTGTGTCCAAAGAAGGACAACAAAGCTGGTGAAGTGTCTAGACAACAAGTCTTAATAAGAAACAGCTGAGGGAACTGGAGTTGTTCAGTGCGAAGAAAAGGAGGCTGAAGGGAGACCTTTTCACGGGGGGTGGGTGCTGGTCTCAAGTTGTACTAAGGATGGTTTGGGTTAGACATTAGGAAAAAATTTTTCACCGAAAGGATTGTCAGGCACTGGAACAGACTGCACAGGGAAGTGGTGGAGTCACCATCCCTGGATGTGTTTAAAAACCATATAGATACGGTGCCGAGGGACAAGGTTTAGCAGTGGACTTGGTAAAGTAGGATTATGGATGGACTCAATCTTAAAGGTCTTGTCCAACCTAAATAATTCTATGATTCTATGAACCACAGTGACTGTTCTCATTTGAAAATAGTATTCTTGATTATGTGTGACATTTTTCTGCCTAGGACATTAGTGTTTTGCAACTCTTCAGAGTAGCATTAATAAGAAACTACAGTGTGGCATGGACCTAACACTTCTTGCAGAAGGGTACTTTCAATATAGCTATGAGTCATTTGAAAAGAGATTTTTAAACAGTGTAATGTCCTGATTTGAAGAGTGAATTATTAATAAATGACTAGTTTTATGTAAGTATAATTCACTGTTATAAATAATGCAGGATAATGTGTTTTTTTTCTTTTAACAGTGAAAGCACGAACTGCACAATTAGCCAAAATAAAGTGGGTTATAAATATTGTATTCTACATCTTACAAGTAAGTAAATATTTTATTATGAATACAAATTACTAAACCAAATCCTCATTAGTATTACAATTCTCTCCTGCATTTATTGGCTGATGATAAGTCACACAGATGCTTGACATTCCAGTGACACGTGCATGCCTAACTGAGAGATTCTTAAAGCAGAAGGGAGAGATGTTGCTGATAGGGTCTGGTAGTTGTGGATGGAAGGAGTTTTTGAGGTCATTGAGTTTCTTGGGTTTGAGATGACAAGGCAAGAGTTTGCCTTAGCTCTTTAATCACTGTTTTTTTCATTTATACATGGCACTTGACCCAGGAAAGCTCCAGTACATGCAAATATATTTTACTTATGTTTTTGGAAACAGAATACGCTTTTGCTGAGGATGCAAGTCTCCACTTACAGCTGCCACACATTTCCCCGCAGATTGTCTCTCTAGTTCAGACGTGATGCCAAAGAATTGTCAGCTAATAAGGATGATGGGTTAATGTGACAGTGTCCTTAGGGTAGTGTTAAAGCAAGTTGGATTCCTAGCAGGCAAGGATTATGGCTAAAAAACCTTAATCAGAATTTGTGTTTGTCTATGCTAGATTGGAACAAAGGTTTCAAAAGAAAGCAGTATTTTCCAGTGTCTCACTGCTACTTCTTGTGTATAAATTTAAGGTCACACTGAGCTTAAAAATATTTTGAACTTGCTTAAGAGCAATGTAAAATAACAAACTATTCCCTGTAATTAGAGTTTGTTATTTACAGTTTCACAGCAGAGGTGAAAATGTACTTTTATGTGTATTATTATCCAAGCTAATAAAAATTTCTATTCCAGGCTGCCTTGATGATCTCTCTGATTTGGAAGTACTATTCTGAGCCCGTTACCGTGCTTCCAAGCAAATGGCTTGCCCCGCTGGAGCGCTTGGTGGCCTTTCCTACAGGGGTGGCAGGTAAGGACCACACATCAGAAAAAATACATTTCCAAAGCCCACACAGATGCTGACAGTGTGGTGATGAAGAGCATGCATACATTAAAAGCACTGCTTCTGTATGTTTCTGGTAACTCCCTTAATGCAGGGAGGAGTTCCAGACATTTGATCAGCTCTTTTCCTATATATCCAATTCCTGTTTATTTAACTGACAATTAAATGGCCTATTGTCATTTTTATTTCCTCTCAAGCAGAGCAGCTTTATCTATGGATAAAGGGTGGAGTAGACCCTGGAGAAGATTTCAAATCAGAAATATTCTTATATTAAGGAGTCCACTGAAATAGTAGAATTGGGTTTAAAAAAGGGCAAACATTTACATGTGTTTCTTATAAATTGCTGGAGTTTCCAAGTAGTGTAACTCCAGAGTGATTTAGGTATGCTCTCTCTTGGCATTGTCTGTTCCCACCCTTTTTCTCATCACACTTCTGTTGCATTTTTACCTGTTTAAATCTTTTTCTTTTGAGCAATTTAACAAAATAATGATCAGACTGATATCCCAGGTTGTAGACACCTATTTCTGAGTGAAAAGCGTGCTTGCTCTATTGCAACAGGATAAGTAGAAGACAGAATAACATGACAATGTAGTGTGGAAATTTACCTTCAAGCTAAAATGTTGCTGGTGAATCTTCCTGTTAGGCTTCTAAGTCCTAACTGCCTTAGAAGGAATTCCAAAATGTGTTTTTGGAATTGTAGGTTGTTATATCTTTGATAGCTGTCTAGAGAATGATTTGTATCCAGTGTGCTTACTGGACAAGAGTCTACTTCTGTGCAGGGTTGGGGAATAGTCCTTGGAAAAGGTTTATTTAAATAGCATTTTAAGGGATTTTAAAAGGTTAACATCCATGTCTGCCTTCAAATCTCCTTTTTTATCTTGGCTGATAATCACAATAAAGAGATCACTTTTGAATTCCAGGTGGTAAACACAAAAATGCCCCCAAATCACCAAAAAGGTAGTTTCTTCCCATGCATGCTATGAATAGCTATGTATTCCATGATACTACATAGCATGATCCTGTGTAGCCTGCAGTATGGATGTGCTGGGTGTTACAGGCAGGGCCCACCCTCTGTTCCATCACACCAATATGAGTGTCTGTGCTGCTGGTTGGAGTGGCAGCAGCCTCTAAAGCAGCGGTGCAAGGTGTCAGTAGCATTTTTCTATATGGGCAAGGAGAAAGGAGGGAAGTATGGATTTAATACTTTTTTTTAAAAGACTGATCTGAATTTCAGAGGGAATTTACTTTTTACCTCTCTCAGATCTTGAATTTAGGTTCTAGCAAAGTATTTTGTTACTTGCCAAGCCTTGAACTGCAGCACCTTAGATTAGGTACCTAGCAAATGTTTTTAGCTGTGGGTTGTACACACCACCCTCTGGCTCATATTTGTGTTGTTTGGTACTCTTTTTCCCAGACAGTCTCCAGGTCTCCTCAGGACCAGCATGGAGTTAGCTGCCATCCCTTGAAGACAGACCTTTGTATAGAAAAGAAAGATGTTTTGTTAACTGTTCACCTCATGACTCTTGTTTCAATTTTTTTACACTTCCAAAGTTGTTTTTCAGATGCACGTGTGCTTCAGGGTTATTGATGCAATGACTTAAATTGTGTTTTATATCTCTTTCAGGTGGTGTTGGAATTACATGTTGGCTTGTGGTTTGTAATAAAGTTGTAGCTATCATGCTGCACCC
Organism: Brachypteracias leptosomus; assembly: GCA_013401335.1. Taxonomy (NCBI): domain Eukaryota; kingdom Metazoa; phylum Chordata; class Aves; order Coraciiformes; family Brachypteraciidae; genus Brachypteracias; species Brachypteracias leptosomus. The sequence goes on along the minus strand of VYZX01001611.1, from coordinate 31,818 downwards.
TTTCAGCTGATGGAATTTCTGTAATCCGTGGAGTCCTCAACTGCATTTTCATTATCACTGTTTTAAATGAATAAAAAAAGAGAAAGAAAGAGTAGTTGTCTGTCATGAGACCAAGTCTGAGATAATCTTTGTTACTTCATTTGGATATCAGTCAGTATTCCTTTTGATTTATTTTATATTTCCTTAGTTTTTCAGTTTTCAAAGAACAGTATTGCTGTTTATAGAACCTCATTTTGTGATTATTTCAGCAAGCATGAACAATGATTCACAGCAGAACTGTAAGACTTTGTCATGGCATATATTCCCCCAAATCTGAAAGTGCTGGATTTGTATTAAGTTGGGAATACATGGGCATTAGGAGTTAATTTGGGAGCTTTACTGTTACAATATGGTAGTTTCACCTAAAGATGGGATTCTATTTGGTGACAGGTGGCACTAGGGGATAGTGGTCGGCAGTTCGGTTGGTTTAGGGTAAACAATGGTGTTGGCTTAAGGTAAAACACTGGAATTGATGTATTCTTGGGCTGTCTTAGAAAATGTGTTATTGATATATACACAGAATCAGCTTTTTATCTGAGACTCACTTCATTGCCAAATACAGGACAGCTGGATTTTTTTTGCTCCCTGACTTTTAAAACTCATTGAACACTTGATTCTTTTCCTACTTTTATTGCTAACTGACCTTTCCTTCCTTGACATTTTTTCCTGCTTCCCAAAATGATCACTGAAACTGTTTCCTTCCATGTTTTGGGAGGAAAGGTCTGGCTGACTTTCTCAAGATCCATGTTAATAAAGAGAAAGACAGTGCTGTTCCTTCAGAGCACTGCATTTTTGAGAGCTTTGGCATACCTTAGTGATAGCCCAGGATAATCCAAATGTAAAAAAAAAGGTGTAAATTTATTTTGTATGTTCTACATTTTAAATTAGAAAGGCAAATTAGTGATTTAAATGTCTTAAAGTAGTAACAGAATGGTAGCAAGCAGGAGGAAGAAGGATAACAATTTTTTGAGTAAATCATCCTTGCTGTTTTTAGGTACAGGAAAGCACTACAGTATTTTGCGTTTAAAGGAGGACAGAATCCTTCCTAGTACTGTGCCTGTAGAACCGTGACAAAGTTGGGTTGTCTTCCACGCTACAGTGACCTGCAACCCTGTCATTGTTGCCCCCGTGAGACACATGGGTGGGTTTATGAACTTGTTCCATACCTCCTTTTAATTTTGTTCTTGACATGAGCCTGAACAAAGCTGTAGGAGATACCTTTCCTTCTCCTGCCAGGCTTGGCAATTCCTCTTCAGCTTCCCACTCTGTACTGTGGAGTGCATGTTATGTTATTTCAAGTCCTTTGCCTTCCTGCAGGAAGGAAGGGGCTTGGGCCCCTCCATAATTAGCACTGCATTTAGAAATCAGTTCAAAAGGTCATGATACGTTGTGTGTATATATGCATTAAATGGTTTGAGTTTTTTTAAATGTTAATTTAGAAAAAAAATGTTTTATATTAGGGATTACATTTAGCCAACATGAAAACAGATGCATTAAATATCATCAAGAAAAAAAATGTTGTGATTGAATGTTATGTATAATTTTTTTGTTAGCATAATAAATCTTTTCAACCCATCCCAGGTTTTCTAATCCATTTTAAATGTTAGTTTTCCTAAAAAAAGAACCAGAACAAAATAAAAAACCCCCAACAAACCAAGATCACCCCTCACCACCCCTCACCATGTTCTTGCATAAGGAGATACTGTTGGAATCAACAGGACTAATACATTTATATTTGTTATTAATTTATATATTTATAGTCTTTATAACTTATATAATTATTAATTTTTAGATTTTTATTATTTATATATTTATGCCTTTATGTATTTTTTAAATTTGGGCCAGATTATTTAACTATGATGTTGACTAAAGATGTGGCTAATGATATTTCTACTTAGCTTGTTTTAACACAGCAAAGTTAAGAAAAGCAACATCATTTAAAATCTTCATGTTTTGCTGTTTATCCACACTTAGCATGGGGTCAGCAAACACAGGGTGTTGGCTGCTCTAGTCAACACTTGGGTGAGCAAGAGCAAAAAGGCTTTTGGTCACCTGGTCGGTACAGAGAGGAGCGCTGGACTGAATGCCCTTGTTTGCTCTTAGCTGTGGGGCAGCACTGAAGGCACTGTACAAGTACTAACAGGGCATAGAGGAGAAACACCTACTTTTCTGACTGCACCAAGTCATGCTTTGAAACCAGTCAACTGTACAGCTTAAGCACTACTTCAAGAAAAACCTTTGAAATTTTGAAAATAAATATTCTTCAAGTAGGCTTAGATCTAAATGTCTTAATTGCCTTTAAAAGCTTTTGCAGTATAATTTTTCTTTTTTTTTTTTTTTAACTGCTACTGCCTTTTAAAATTAATTGAATACACATAACTTTCTCTAACTTCACATCATTTTAGCAAGCGTTTCATCAATTACTGTGAGGAACAAAGCATAATCCTCCTATGCTGGCTTATATAACCTTAAACACAGGATTTTTAAAGGCTTTTTGAGAACTGGATATGCCTGACTTCTTCAAAACAATAGTTTACTCTTGCACATTCATCTTTGGATGTCAGCTGTGGAAGCTATGAGGCAAACAGCTTTGATAAATTCTAACAGTGGAAAAGAATGAAGCTTTAGAGCTTTATAATGGTAGTGAAAACAATGTAATAGCAAATTGTTTTTATTATGTGTGAATTCTGGAAGCTGTTTCAAGAGTGAAGAAAATAAAAAATTTTCTTTTATTGCATTGTTGATACTAGCCCAATAACCTTATGAAAGCAGATTGCTCACTTCAGCTAGCTAACAAATAATCTGCTTCAAAATTCAAACCACAGAGAGAATGCAAAAAAAATGGAAATTACAAACCAAGGGCTAATGTGGACACCTGATAACAGGTTAAAATGTCATAATTGTTAAGGCAGTCTTAGTAAGATGCATATTGCACACGATCAAGAGCAGAGGAATGTTATTTTGTGACAACTGATTTGACTATAACTTTGGAAAAATCATTGAAAGAAATTCACAGTACTTTTTAAGATTTAACATGCATTTAATGAAGGTAAAAACTGGGGTTTTTGAAAGAATGTTTTAAATGATCCATATTTCTAGAGCCAAGTTGATGTACTTAACTAAATAAAGGATAATTAGTGTATTCTCATGAGGTTATTTATAACAAACTCATTAGTCTTAGATGTTTTACATTATGAATTTATCAGTGGTGGTTTGAGATTTGGCTTGTGTAATCCTGCACCTTTCCACTTCTCATTCTTCATTCCTCTCATGTTAGAACTTGAATGGTTGTCTCTTCAAACACAGCCTCGTCCAAAGAGTTCTTTAATAAGACTTCTCCTTTCAGCAAATGTCATATTAGCGCAGCCTTCCGCTTCAGTGGAGCCATCCTTCTGCCTTGTTTTGGTAACTTGACCAAAAGATGGTTCATATAGCCCAAAGGAATTCTTTACTTTTGATTCAGCTGTTTCACTGCAGTCTTGACCCGCATGTCTATGGTTGTAAAGACTCCTTCTTTTTGGTTTAGTATCTGATGTAAGAAGGCCATGATGCAATTTCTCAGTGGCTTCTGAGAATATAGGGGGTTTTTTCAGCCTGGTAAGTGCTTCGTTTCTTGGATCTAGAGTTACAGATTTACTCCTTGCCTTCTCACTGTTATTTAGCTGTTCATCTGCCTTCTTTTCTTCTTTTTCATATTCCTCTACTGCATCTTCCTCATGATTGTTCTTTTATACTGTCACTTTGAGGAGTTTCTTCAGTTTTCATCAGTTTTTTCAGCTCCCCTTTAAGAAAATCTGTCTCTTTTTGTTCTTTTTTCATAGATTTCAAACAAATGTGTTCTTCCATCAGTGGTCCCTCCTTTAAATACTCTAAAATGAAAAATTTGGGGGTTTAGGAATGTTCTTAAATATCCTAGGAACATAAAGAGTCATGAAGCATTAATGAGTGCAAGTTTCACTTCCTTTTAATTGCTTAAGTCATTATTGGTGGTATTTCAGTCTTGAGGGTTATGACAATGCTATTTAATAATAAATACAACAGGATGGGGTAAAGTTAAAACAAGATCATCGTGCCATTGAATCCAGGTAAATGTTTTTATTTAGACCTTTCTCATTATGTTTAATTTTATGAAATTAATTAGCATGTAAATATTACCTGTAATGGCTAAGTATAAGTCCAGAAAAGTCACATACAATGCACCAGAGAAACCACTAATTGTATTTTTGAACACTAATTGTAATTCTTTTGCTTTTAAATGGAACTTAAATATATGTATGATTTTCATTCCCTTAATTGACAACACAGTTGCTTGTTGCGTGAAGCAGAATATATTTCTACTCTCTAACCTGTAAATGAGTTGGCTCCACTTTTTAGCAGAAAAAGGCATGTGTATACTGGATGCCTACAGTAAATACATTTGTCTGCTGCAGGGGACAAACTGTAGTAGGTTCTGTGCTTTGAGAGACTCACAGGGTACCTCCAAAAGGAGACAGAGTCCAAGCTTAAAGGAGAAGTCTGAAGTTGCAGTAAGATAGCTAAATAAGACTTCAATAAGTAAGTCTAATAGCAGCAGTAGGAGAAAGCCGGAAGAGAGCCTGGCCAACAGTGAGGAGAGAGATTCACAGGTAGAATCAGGTGGCCTGTGTTTTCTGCCAGTTTCAAAGGGGGATTTCAAAGATAAATGGTGATTGGTTATCCGGTGGGGTCTGGAAAGGCTGCAGGCTGAGAAAGCGGGGTATGAAATACAGGAGTTAACGCATTCCAGATTACTAGCTTTGTTACTGATCTAGTAAGTGACCTCAGCAACCTGCTTCACCTCTATAAATGTGTGACCTTTAGGTCACGTAATGTCTCCTACCATTTATGAAGTATTTAGCATGATGGCATTCAGGTCTTGATTCTTTCCACAAGCCTTACTATAATGAAAATAATATTAATATTTTTAGAAATAAAAACTCAGATGAAGGAATAGATGCACTGTCTCCTTCTGTTCTATGAAATTTCTTCAAAATAAAGGTGTTTTTAGATGAATCCCCTGCATATAACTTTTATATGAGAACATGGTCAATGTCTTAAGATTTATATAAAATCTATTTACAGTGGTCATTGTCATAATAAGATGCCCCAGCTCGTGAAGAAGTCCTTTTTCAGCAATAGATCCTAGGCCAGAAACGTATGTTGACATCAGCTATGACAGAGATTCACAACCAATGATTTGAGACCAGTATTTGATTGGTGTGGAATTAACAAACTCTTAATTAAAGTATGCTTTTACAGAAAAAGCCCTGACTTTTTACCAGCATGACCAGGAACTGGGTTTAGTACAGCAGTATGGAGACACCTTATGCTGTGAAGCTGCTCTCTCAGTGCAGCACCACCAGCAGCTGGATCTCAGTGACTCTTGTTGCACTGGTTCCTGTCAGTCAGGTGTCAAGCTAATGGCTGTCAGACCCATGTAAATTACCAGTATCATGGGTTCATTCAACTTTTGAAAAGATCAGATGAGTTTCTGACAAAAATGTTAAAATATACCTCTACATGTTCTGTTAAAAATTTCTGGCTTTGGTATTTTCTTGGTTGATGACTCCTCTGTTCTACATTGGGCATCTGTGTATGCTTCATTTGCTTTAGCGTTTTGATCCTTTTCTTCTGAAGACTTTTTCTCCTATAATTGGCAATTACAGGGAAAAATAATGAGGGGATGCTTGTTTAGTGACTTTTAAAAGTACATAGTGCAATACTTATAAAAAGATTAGCAATTTCTACCACTATTATAATCTTATTTTGTATCAAACATTTGTCCTATATATTTTTTGTAATATAATTACATTCACACAAAATCCACATCCTAGAAAGTTAAGATGATAGGCCAGACCATTCAGGCATATGGAATAACATACAGCTTAGTTGTGAGTTTAAACAAGGGACTGGATCCAGATCTTTCATACCTGTGTTAGCTGAATGGGACCTTTTTCTGTTTCCTCAGTTTGGAACTGTGACAGCAGCAGTGATCTAAAACTCTGTCCGTCTACTTGTACTGATCTGTTTATACTAAGATCTATTGAAAAAGGACAAACTTCAGTAATACAGTAGTTTCTGGAATTATATTGTTGGCATAAACAAAAGATATCTTTGATGACTGATAATACTGGTATGTGGCCTAGGATTTAAACTTTTTTTTTTTTCTGCATGTCTTAATAAAGAAATTCTTTGTCTGCCTGATCTATATATGCTGAAACTGGAACACAGACACAGCTACCTGGACTTTCAAGCATTTTCATCTGTACATCAATACATACTTACATTTTAGATCTACAAAGTCCTGTTCAGATAGAACATGTGATTTCAGGCCTAATGTGTCTATACCCTAGATCCCATATGGGCTTGATTTGTGCGGTAACGTTCTAATGTAAATTTAAGAGGTCTGGTATGAAGCCTCAGCCTCCAGGTTCCTAAACTCAGATCTTACACAGTATAATAAATGTACTTTTATGCTTTATGACTTGGTTACTCACCTTTCTCAAAGTTAAGCACTTACATAAGTCTTTATGGAACAAAACTCTTCAGAGAAAATGCTTAATGCTGTTTCAAATATCTATGGTCTTCAAAAAGAGATTCCAAGAGAGTGATTGAATAAAACACTTAAACAAATAGCTGAATGGAGATGAGATGGGGAAGGTGAGTATATTGTTCTTTTATTCTACTTTTAGAATAATTTTGACATGAATACAGTAGCTGAGAAAGTTGCTAGCGCAGCAGCAAAAACGGGACTTGCCAATGTCATAATTCAACCTTATTCCCAGTTTTGATCTCTGAAATCAGAGGAATTCTTTCCATAAAAATGGTGATTTTTAAATGTTTGCAATGTGGTGGTAAAAAGGATGTTGGTAACCAGTTTAAGGATTGCTCTTGAAAGAATGGCTCTGATGATGTGGAGGGTATTAGTTTTCCCTTTTGAAAGGCAACCATCAGCCTTTTGAACAGAAATCAGCAGAGAGTTCCTCAGATTCAGAACTAGGGGGAGCTGTACCTCTAGATGAGTTGGTGTGACCTTCCCACAACTGAGCCAACTCTGCTCTCATGAAGAGCTTATGAAATTAATGGCTTCATTCAATACATCAATTTTATTCATGTACATAGAGCTTTCTGATTACCTAAGCAAGCCTACCTTCAGCGGTTTATCAGGAGTGTTAAAAAATGCAGCCCCACATTTCTTTTGTGCTTTCCTGCTGGGTAAAAATTTTTGCAAACACAGAAAGAAAATAACTACTTGAAGAAGTAGTTCTTTCTAAGTCTGTTATAGGAAAATTCAAGTCAATAGTGAAAAGGAAAAACAATTGTCAGTAATTCCAGTTCTAGATTTCTAAATAATCTGTTTCCATTGACTGGCAGAAAACGAAACCTTTATTGGCTAAAAATACCAAAGGATCAGACAACTTTGGAACCTTTTCATTACAAAATATCAGGTCTCTCTCCAAATAAGCTCCCTTATTTTTCTTAAAGAAAATAAGAAGCTTAAATAAAAACAGTGATTTAAGTACTGTACTTTAAATAACAATATTGTACAAGTCCATATGTGAATAAAATTAAAAGCCCCACACATGTTACATGATGTAACTAAAACTGGAATTCAGAGCTTCCTAAAAACCATGTCTGACTTGGAATGAGAAGTAGGGATTTGTGTTTCTTAATTTTACAACTTGAATTACCAACCTTTTCCCTGTAGTTCACTAGTAGTTAAGGCAGAGAAATGGATTTGCAAAGACAATGAAGAGGAAAGAAAGAAGCAACTGACTATGGTAAGACTTTGTACTGATACCATAATTTGAAGAATTACCTGACTTAGATTTTGTGCTTAACCGTGAGAAGTCCATGTTCAGATCATTATCCAAAATGAAGGGTGTAAGTTTGTTGTGCAGAAAGCTCTCCTTAGGATATTGACAGAATGTTTATGATCCTGAGTAGGAGGCAAAACATTACTCTCAATGTGGGGAAAGTACTTGAAATCTGCTTATTAGCTTCTGTTTAGAACACATCTCTTAGTAAATTCTAGATACCACATCTAAAGCATATGGCAATTATAAATTTAAGTGCTTCAAGAAAATGATGAATATTTTTGTCCCCAATGAATATAGTGAGCACATGGGTGATGTAAGGGTTCTGGGCTCATATGGTTTGTAATCATTTTTAGCTGTTGCTCCCTCAGTTCAAGGGGTGGGACCCACTTGTCTGAACACAGGCACCTCGTGCAATTTGAGATGCCCTCAAGTATTTAGGGTATCCACTTAAGGCTGGCCAATAATACACAGGACTAATGGGACACCTGTGTCCTTCTGGAACAACAACTGCAGGGCCAGGCAGAATGTGCTCGGACAGCTCAAGTGGCACTGGATGGATGCTTATATTTAGGCAGTTGAACCCCATGCAAAGTAGCTGCTCTTGGAATGTTTTCTAGACATGATTCTATATATGTTTCTCTCTAATACCTGTCTGAGGATCCATGTGAAATACTCTTTACTAAAGAGCTCTTTCTTCCTTGATTGACTTTCTATTGTTCTTTTCTATCATTCTACTATGTTACTCTAAATAAAATTTCTGTGGGTAGTATTAATTGAGAGGATATACAATAACTGGGTTATTACAATCTCTGGTTGTCCATTTAAATTCACTTTTGCTAAAATCCAAAGGACTACTAAGGATAAACATTCCCTTCTCTCAGATAAGCTGACAGTATGATCATCAGACTGGCCTTTAAAATTCCAAAACCTTGTATCTGAAAACTCCTCCTCTCCGTTCACTCCCCCCAAAAATGCAAGTTGCAGGACCTTCAGTAACGGATATGGAAGCATCTCTGCTATTTGTAAGTTACAGAGTCTATGGATTTTAAAGACAAGAAAACAGCTTTTAAAGATCCAATTAAACTTATTATTTTTGCTCATATAAAAGCACTTTGAAAGTCTGTACTAAAGCTGGGAACTTGCTACAGGAGGGTTGTTTGTGCGGTTCTTTGAGTTTGTGAGCCATGTTGTGGGAATTCTAGGCTCTAGGGTGGCTGCTTCTCCAGGCCAAGTCAAAGGGAACAGCCTGAGCAGAAATCAGTCTGCAAACGCTTTGTGGACCAATAGCCTCACCTTGTTAAAAAAACAAATAAGACAGCAGCTCTGGATCCAAATAGACATTTAAAATAGCAGCACTACTTCCATGTCACTGTCAGCATACTAAAACTATGTATGCTAAATGCTATTCATGATGAAAATCAGTTTAAATATTAAAAACAGATCATGTACTTGTATTTGTAAAATAAATGAGGAAAAACCCAAGCGTGCGTGACAGAATATTTTTAGCCCGTATAAAAGTACTACATTGACTTTTATTTTGGAATATACATCTCAGTTATGAAACAATGTTTCACATAACTAAACAAAAAAGGGAAATGAATATTCACATACTTTTTTCATGAGGTATAGAATCACTTTCATCTTTTGGGATTTTAGACATCCGATTTGCGTAGATATTTTTTATATAAAGTTGCCGATCCTTTTCCTAAGAAGAAATAAACACTATTAAACTTCTAATATACATTAAGAATTACTTTTTACCAAATTAATTTTGCTTTGTGTCAGGCCATGTGGTGACTTCTTAAGGCTGAGAACAGATCTGTACACCTACATGATCTTTTTCATAACACAATGTTCAGAAGATGAAATCTTCTCTAATGATTTTTTTTTCTTTGTTGTTCTGAGTTATCTTTTTCAGACTAATTTGTGGTTTTACTTCCTTTTCTTTAAGTTTTTATACTCACTGCTCTTGGCTACAATGTGCTCAGTTCTGTTTTACAACCTATTGCTTGGGAGATGACATAAGCTTCAGAAGTATACTTTTAAAATTTATTTAGCAAAAGTCCTCTTTCCTTACTGGAATCTATCTTAAACACAGAAGAGAGATTCCAGTAACACTCTCACCAAATCAATTTTTAGTGTAAAAAACAAGAGCTGCATTTACTTTGGAGATATAGCTCATCCTGAAAGTCTCTGAATAGCTTCAATCATCTGAATAAACCAGGTGCCCAAAACTATGAACATGTAAGAATAAAATCTTAAACAATATGGCATAGAAATAAGATTAATAAGCATGTCCAGTCTTCTTTGTGATAAAACAATAGGTTTTGTCAATCTAAATACAACTTTAAGAGAACTGGACACACATACGAAACTGTGTGGAAAACACACAAAAGAGAAATATTTTAGAGAAGCGTTCAGGTGAGAACTGTACTTTACAATAATTTGCATTTGGGAACAGTGTTACATGAGTGTTCCTGGGACTATGATTATTCCTGTCTCCCAGACCTGCACGTACAGGAGGAGATCAGGCTCTGGCAGGGAAATGGCACCACAAGGGCTGCTCTTCGGGGCACTGTGGTGTAGGGCCCGGCAGAGCACTCTGCTTTTTTCCTTCCCCAACAGCTCACTGGGCAGTCTAAAGGCTGCTGGATGTCAGGAGGAAAATTTCTGCACCTGATACATAGGTGAGAGGAACGAACAATGTCTTTCTACAGGAATGCAAATCTCCATGAATCCTCAGGAATTGCCTGTTCTGCCCTTCAAAATATCTGGGAAAAATCCCCATAACAACATATTTCACAGACATTTGATTCCATTTAGAAAGATAAAGCTCCCTAGTGGGATCCATTGATGGATCAGTCATTTGCATAGAAATAAAAAAACCAAGTGTATTTTAACTGTGCTACAAACACAACTTAAATTATTAAAATGTCACAACGGTTTCCATGTTTTCTGGAATATGTACTAGATTTTTCTTGTTTACAACTCATATGACATACCATTGATGGCAATTTTGGTCCTGTTTCTCTTTAGCATCACTTTTAGGCTTCCCTGTATGTTTGGCATTAGAGTAAGTGTTGAACTGCGCATATTTCTCTCAAAAATATTTGCCTAAAAAACAAGTTGGAATTTAAACCAACTATGAAATATTTATATAAGTCTTTTTGTTAAACTCTACTTTTGCAGTTGTAATACTTGGCTCATTTTGGTTTGAAAGTGTTTCTACAAGGGAGTTCATTTAAAATATAGTAAATTAATATATTGACCTAGATCTACCAAAATAGTAACAAGTTGGTGTGATTATTTGTTCAAAGTGTGATGCATTAATCTCTGTCTTGATGGACTCAAGTATGAACTTTTGACAAATAGACTCTACAATATTTTCATCATTTGCTATTTTGACTTTTTTTGGTAGACTACAGCCTCAACTAGGAAACAAAAATTGCATTATTAAATAATATAAAAGAGGAAAAAGGAATAGGTAACATTAAATACTTGAATTTTCTTGTAGGAACAGAAACCTGTTTAAAATCTTGAATACCTTAATTTTTTGGTGAAGAGAGTTAATTTCCATCTGCAAGTTCTTTGTAATTATCCTGGCTTCAACAGCTTTTTTGTTCTCTTTTGCCAGCTGTCGACTAAAGGTGCTATTGTTCAACTTCAGCTGCTTTTCTAGGCTCTTCAAAAAAAAAGCATATTTTTCCATATGGATGTACTCAGTATTACTGTAGAAAAATCTCAGTTCTTACCAGATTTAAAAAATAAGCATGCTAATATAATGAAAGGTAAGCTTCTAAAATCATATCCTATTGTAAACAATGCATGAAATTATGATTAAGTATCTGAAAATTTTCTTTCAAAATAAGCAAAAATTGGTTTAAAACCTAATTTCAATCAAAAAAAAGTATATTTGGCATTCAAACATAAAAGATAAGGCTGTACGTTACCTTTTTGATGGATTAATGAATATAATCATCTGACAAATGTTAAGACAACACTTCTGTTCACACTGAGATTTATTAACTGCGGCAGCATAAGGAGACTTAGTGTAAATGAAAACTAGGTAATTTACTGAGTACTTTACCATCAGAATCTGATGGCATCCACTGAAATTATAGTTACTAAATCTCTAAGGTGGGCATTCAACCCTGTATGCTTTATACAGCTTCTCACTAGGACTTCTGTAAACCGAAAGTTTTCAAAAGAGAGTCTGAATTCACCTGTTTACATTATTATTTTCTTTCATGTCATTAATGTGCTTCAGACCTACCTGTTCAGATAGTGAAATGCCTCTAAGATTACCTGGCTCTTTATTTAATTCTATGTATAATATACTCCATAGAAAATAGAAATTAATTCCTGGAGGACAATGGAAATTCCACTCTTCTAGTTTTGTATTAAAAACTGTTGTGGTGGGTTTACCTTGGCTGGGTGCCCGGTGCCCACTCCTAGTCCCTCTATCACTCTTCCCCCCCACCAAAACCTCCGTCAGCAAGGCAAGCGGGGAGAGAGTAAGATGGAAAAGGAAAACCTGTGGGTTATGATAAGAAGCAGTTTAATAAACAGCAGAGAAAGCAAGGCCGCGTGTGAAGCAAAAGCAACAAAGCCGTTACTCTCTACTTCCCATCCGCAGGCGGTGTCGGGCCTGTCTCGGGAAGCAGGGCTCCAGAACGCGTACCGGTTGCTTGGAGGACAAACGTCTTCCCCCGAATCCCCCCGTCCTCCTCCCTTTATAGTTGTGCTGACGTCATATGGTATGGAATATCCTATTGGTCAGCTCGGGTCGGCTGTCCGGGTTGTATCCCCTCACAGATCTTGCCCCCCGCCCGTACCTTTGGTGCTGTGTGGGCACTGATAGTCATAACAAGGGTGTGTGTTATCAGCACCCTCTGGCTTCCAGTACTGCAGCATGAGGGCTGTATGGGGAAAATCAGCTCAGACAGACCCACTACAACTGTATTCCTGTCTTTCTGTGAAAGGTTCAATAAGAAAGAGTAGAGAAGCATGAGTTATTAAAAGGAGCTGAATTATCTCCTTTTAAACTCTCACCAGGCTTTTACCACAGTTGCATAATAAACCAACAGTAGAACCAACCCTAAAATCTAGGACACCTGACTACAGCTTAATTCAGCAGCTGCCCTACAGCCAACTTCAGCGAGTGACAGTAATTACTGAATAGGAGATGTAGGTACATCCATACTGCCCACCAGCACTGTGTAAAAATAACAGTGGTAGTTCCAGATAAGCCAGCTTTGGCTGTCTGAGGAAGTAGATCAGCAGCAGCCTGGTAGTCTCCATGTATGATTAATCCCATGCCTTGCCACGGTAGATAAGGGTCTAAGCTGTTGGGGCTACCTGGCCCAAGCAAGCCTGGGTACCCCATGCTGCTGGCAGGGAGCAGAGTAGATGCTCTGCTGAAGGTTGCTCTCCAGAAGTATGTTACACTTCTGACCTAACAGGCTTAAGGCATACAACTTAATTTCTAGAAGATCTTTATTGTCAAACAATCTATTCACATTTCTGCTAGACTTTAAAATACTGGAAGGGAGTAGTACTGCCATTTTCAGTACCTTACACTCAGGTCACCACTGGATTAAAAAGAATTTACAATATTACAGGATTGTAGCTGAGTCTTAATGTAACGAGACACAGCTAAAAACTTTCCACTATTCTTGGACAGAAACCTCTCCTATTTTTGTTCACGAATACAATGATAGGCACATATTACCTGTATTTTCTTATCATTCGCTTCTATTTTTTCTGTAAGGACTGGTAAGCTGTGATTAAGTTCCTCTCTCTCCGCAAGGGCTTTGTCTTCTGAAAGCACGTGCAAGGTCCGCAAAGCATCTTTAGCTTTCTGCAGCTCTGCTTCAACTTTTTTGAGCTTCCTAGATGTATTTCTCTCATCCTTCTTAGACATCCCCAGGAGTTCCCTTAAAGTTTTCACCTCATTAGAATGACATGCTAAAAGATCTGACAAGTTACTTTTACCTATTGCTTTCGAGTCTTGACACAGAAGCTGTTTCAAAACATGGTTTTCTGAGGTTGATGCTTTTAATTCTTGTTGTATAGCAAATATTTCATTCTCCAGTTCTTTAATTTTGTAAAGTCTTGCTGATAATATTTGCTGAGCCACTGCATTTTTTTTCCTGGGAAATCACACTACTCTGCAGGCTTAAAAGTGAAGAATTCTGATGTGGTATCTTCTCAGCTAGCAAATGTTTTCCTCCTGCATTCAGACCAAAGTAAACTGACATTGATACATAGTAATCATTTGAGACAGCAAAATCACTGTATGTCCTTATTGCTCACATAACTTCATATACTGCTCATCCAAGCTGCTTAACTGTGGTATATTTGACAAAATGCCCAAGCTCTATACTAAGGCTCCAATGTTCAATTATTTCACAGATAAATCCGTTAAAGATTTTAAATCTCTATGTGTGCACTTATGTGGCTGTACTGGGCCATAGCTAATTGTCTATAGGAGGTCAAGGCTCCCTCCTTTCATTTTCCAAAGCCATTTTCATTCAAAACAGCTATCACGCTCACTATCCATTAATAAGGGTAGCTACCCAGGCGCTGCCTTCTGAGGCAACCAGCAATAATACTCTGGGAATAACTTAGCAAAGTATGTTTATGTTAACACATCACTCCAGTATCAATAGAAATAAATTTTCTCTCTGTAAATTATGCAGCTCACCACTGTAGGCACGAAAAACAATATAGTAACCTACAGGTCTGCAAGAACTCAAAAACCAAGGTGATCACAGTAGGATATGGTTAAATTTCTCTGTGGTTAGGATTTCTAACCAGCTTTCTAGAATTTTCAAGTCAGCTTTGAATGGAACTATGTTTTTAAAACTTACATGCTTATTAGTATAGAACAGTTATGCATTTGTGTACACTATTTCCATATAGCAATTGAAAAAATCTTTGTGGTCTAGCATTCTAACTGTATTATTGTCATTTGCCTTTCTTTATGGCCAGCGTTATGAGTGAATTACTCTCATTTTCCTTTCCTGAAACATAATTAGAATTTGGAAATAGTCAAGGCTGTAAATCTGAGCATGTTCCCCTTTTTTAGGCATATATTCAATTTCACTGTAGCTCTCAAGACATTTCAGGCAGTATTTTGCTGGAAGTTTATTATAGTAATTTATAGATCATATAACATTTTATGGATAAAATAAGGTCCTAACCTAAAAAACACCAGAGGAAAAGGACAAATCTTTGCAAGCACTTCTGTTGAGTCCAATAGATGTTCTGCACACAGAAGGAGCAGGTCCCAGACAGAGTATCCCATTGCAGATGGGAAGCAACGTCAAATCAGCAGTAGGAAAAGGAAAGCAGGACACTGCCTAGGGTACCACCCCACCATGACCTCATTGGTTCCATGACTTATACCAGAACAGTGGAAAGCTACAGAAAGAGTGGTCGCACCAGCCTTCCTCTTCTCCACTGCTTCAGCCCAGTGAAGTGCTGGGGCCTGGGCTGTGGGCCCTGAGTTGGAGTTGACCTATGGATGAGTCACAACCCAGCAACATGTTTTGTTCCCTAAGTGGTTTTAGGCCCCAGAAGCAGAACCTGGCCCAC
Source organism: Brachypteracias leptosomus (assembly GCA_013401335.1). Taxonomy (NCBI): domain Eukaryota; kingdom Metazoa; phylum Chordata; class Aves; order Coraciiformes; family Brachypteraciidae; genus Brachypteracias; species Brachypteracias leptosomus. The sequence continues at coordinate 16,342 of VYZX01001611.1, read as the reverse complement.
CTGTGTGAGGCCCTGCCTCCCCCCAGGTGATCGTGGTTGGGGTGGTGGGTGAGGCTAGAGCTATATCAACCAGGAACCAATGAGTTTGAGAGAAGCAACAAGGAGCTGATTAGCTTGAAGAGAGTTCCTGTGGAAGAGAGTGTCTGTTGGGGCCAGTCAGAGGAGCTTCTTGTTGGGGGCAGCTTGCTGAGCTCTCTCTCAGTGTTGTGCTTCCCCCTTGGCTGATTCAAGATGGTGAAGAGCAAACAGATGAAGAATAAAAGATGAAAATATGTTTCTTATTTGAGATGGAAAAGAGCAAACAGATGATGAAGGTATGCTGAGGGGATGTTGCTGAGTTTTGTGTTGGGCTGAGGAAGAAGAGAGCTAGCAGCACACCCAGCCCTGCTCCTTCCTTTCCCAGCGCAGGGCCTGAAGTCTGGCCTGGGCCTGATGCTCACATACCTGTTGTACAAGGCTGCAAGCCAGAGGAAAGTATGAGAGGGGTCAGATATACAGTTCTGTCTGTCCAGGATATGAACCAGATGGTCTTTGTTCTGATGGCTCTGCTGATAGAAAGGAGAAAGCAAGTGCAAGTGGGTAGGACCTTGCTCACACAGAGCCTCAGGGGCAGACTTGACTGTTGAATTCAATGTGATAGCAAAAGGAAAAGATAGAAAGAAACCATCATTAGGAATCAAAGGGAGAAGAGACTGTGATTTGGGCATGGCAGTTTTATTTTTTACATATGTTTTAAGATTAAGAAGGACTATGATGGAGGTTCAAGTAAACAAGAAGTTACAGCAGTCAGTTGAGGTCAGACACATTCAAGACCTCCTGCAGTGACCAAAATTAACAGGTACTGTGAAAAAAACCTCACCAGAGGTAAAAAAACAAAGCAAATGGAAGGTGCACAAGCATCACAGAGTCACAGAATGTTAAGGGTTGGAAGGGACCTCAAACATAACACTTATATATTCTCTGTAATATGATTCCACTGCAGAAGGCTACAATATGACCACAGATACTGTCATACAAATGTTTGCAAAACGAGAACAACCTTCACATTACTATTTTATTTTCTCAGAATGGAATGAGAGGATGTAAAAGAAATGGGAAAATACCTTTGTGCAAAAGCTGACAAAAATATAGTAAAATCTATACACATTTATACAGGGTAAAAATGTGGATTATAATTGTGTTCCTGGGAAACTGATTGTTCCAAGCAGCCATGAACAAGTAAAAATAACCACTTAAAATATCCAACACAGCCAGTAGCAAATAATGATTCTTCTGCTAAACAGATTTTTAAAATGTGGTTATTCTTTCTGGTCTGCTAGTTTCATGCCAGTGTAATTTCTTGACAGTGCCATATAACTTATATAATAGAAGAAGTGATCAGTGGTTCCTCTCTCTCTTTTTTTGGTCAATTTGCGTCTTGTAGATTTAGTAAACCTAGATGAAATTTTGAAGCTCAGCAGGAAAAGGGTCATTGGTTTTATACTCATTTTTTTGATGTGGCATGGTAAGATTTAAGAAAGTATGGGTCTAGATGTTAAGGAATATATTTGAGCTATATGGGTCACCCCATTGAAGCACAAACTTAATTTTACATGATACACCATGATTAAGCTGGCCAAAGCATGCTTTTTTTGGTCAAAATCAACACTTTTGTGCAGACATAAGACTTTTTAGTAACTTTCCTCGGGAAAGGCTTTTTCAGACTCATCCTGTGATGCATGGTCAAAAACTGAAATTGCAGTTTATGTGGGAGAGCCGCTTTCAGCTCCCCAGATCAAAACTGAGGACTAAGGATTGCAAAAGTAGTCCACATCTCAGGTGATTGTCCTGCCTTTTGCATCACTGAGTATGTGGAATAACACAATGGGGAATCTCTCTCTCTCTTCCCTCCCCTTCTTACTGTTTGAACCATATTAATTCACTGAAAAACTTTTTCCTTGTCTTCCTAATTACTGAAGAAAATGCCAAAGAAAGGGAATGCCTATATTGCTCAGAAAACAAAGTACCTTTTTGATCATCCTGGGGGAAGATACGCTGTTCTTTTTTTCTTTTTATACTTTCCCTGTATTTTCTTCTCTTCAGTTCCTGATATTTCTGCTATTTGCTGCTGATATTCCTGATAGTTGCTGCTTCTAGCTGTTTCAGAGCAAGTCACTGACAAAGCCCTCAGACTTAGCATGAGAAATTTCACTTCTGTATTCTGTACTGCGTAACCTACAATCATTGCCTCTCCTACAGCTGCTGCTTCTGATACTTCTGTGCTTTGGGGAATCTCTAGTATCGCTGCTTTTCATGCCATGTTCTGACTTATTATTTTCTGTCACTGAAATCTCAGATGATTTTTTCATCCATTTCACACCACTGTGTTATGGCAGAAGACTTAAAGTTGACCTCCATAACCTATTAGGAATCAGAATGTTGTTTATAGTTAACAGAGACCACACTAAACAGTGTTCTGTACTAAACAAAGCTAAGAAAAACTGTTACCTTTAAAAAAAACCCCAGCCATTATTCTTTAGCTCAGTAAAATAATTGTGTGGTTTGTAGTAAGTGGGTAAGTTTCTTTCTAGAAGGAAATGCAATATGAAATATACTAGTTTTTATTTCAGAATTTACTATGGTACTGGCAAGTATTTTCTAAAGATTTACAAGGTACTACCATTTAAATGCAAATAGATACCATAGCTTGTTTTCTGTAATGTATACATTGTCTCTGTGATTAATGTAATTTAAAAGAAGTGTAATTGTATTTATGCTCAATACTTACAAAGTGCTTTGCAATATTAAATAGCCAATTGTTCGAGTCTCTAGAAACTGGATATTTCTAAGTGTGGTTTTGTAGTATTTTTAGCTTTCCATGCATGTCACAAAAATATAATATTTTTCAATAATTAGATCACAAATCAGATCACGAAATTAATTTACATACTAAAATATCTTGTAAAAATCCTAGCTGCCATATTAACATTATAGGTAGAGGATGTAGCAGCACCTAAAGCTCCACAACAGAGTATCTGACTTAGAGGCTGAAATAAAGGTTTTCTTAAACTTTTGGGATATTGCTTATTTAATTTATTTTTTTGTAAAAACAAAAAAGCTTGCTAAACAAAACCTCACAATGTAATGTAAGAGTCTCTGCACAATTTCAGAAGAAATACTAGGGAAAGTTTCAACGTTTTTTTAATGAGAACAATTTCTTCACAGCCTAACTGCACTTAACATATTTGTTTGCTTTTGAAAATTCTGCAAGACACTTATCTCCATGTCGACGCACCCATATAGCTTGGAAAATAGCACCTGTAATGCACTGTTGTTGTCAGAGATGTGGTTCTCAGAGATGATGACCTCATTTTGTTTGATGAGGTTCTAAGTAGCATTGCTGCTTCATCTGGAATTGTCTTTTCTCAATAGTCCAATTTTCAAACAAACTCTTCTACTTGTTTGGCTTTTTAAAAAAAACATGTATTTTTCATAAAATATAGAAAGCTGACTAATTTTCTATGTCTTTGTGAACATCTGTTACATCTCAATTTTTCCCTCCTGAGGCTACTGGAGAGTAGAACAGATTATTTCATACTCCTGGCAGCATTATTTAAATACTGGTTCTGGCAAAAATTATTTCTTCCTATATGGTTCCATTTCATTTTCTTGAAGACTGCTCAGACCATAGTTTTATAGATGCAGGATTCTACCTAGAAGTAAATAAGTTGTATATTTGGGGGGAGAGGGATGTCTAAATGGGGCATAACAATAAAATATAAAATAAATTTGAGGGGGTTAAAATGTTATTTTAGTTCAGATGAATTTTAACAAGTAGCCTTCATTTAAAAATATTATTTTTTCAGAACATTCTAACTCCTTTGTTGGCTTTGTTTCAGCATTTTCTTTTCAATTAAGTTGAATTTTGTAAAGGGGAGAGACTTCCCTTTAACTCCCCCCAAAATCATGAAGTTTAATTTAGGATTGTACAAAATGTTCTAGGTTGAATAAAACCAGTTTCATTACTCTTCATTCCCTTACATGAACAACTCTTCCTTGGGGAAGACTGAGGAATGTCCAGGGTCCTACTAAATTTGAGACAGTGTATAAATTTGGAGCAATAACCCCTAAGAGATGAGAACTTGTATTTTAAGATGAGGCTTAGACAAAGGTCAGCTTGGTGCATAGATTTGTATCTCTGTTTAAATTTGTTTTGACACTGTCAAAACTGTCTGGGCAAATCATCTTTATATCAAATTAGCTTAAATTAAACTTAAAACTACTGCTTTAGTTTGTTTTGATGAGAAGTGTGGACTGAATCTCACCATCCAGCCTCAAGAGTAAATGTTAAGAAGTAAGTAAAATGGAAAGGGAGAAGAAAAGACAGAAAAACAAAAGGTGGAGGACAAGAAATGGAGGAATTAAACGAAAGATATTGCTATAGAAATTAAGAAAAAAAAAAAAAACAACCAAAAACCAGTGGTTGAAAGCAGACTGAAATGGACAAACACTAGAAGAATGTATGTTGAGGGAAGAGATGCAGGTATAAAAATAATTAGGGCCAAATCTATCTGTCAAAGACAAAAATGCCATTTCAAGCATCCAAAAACTGCAAAACTGTCACAGGGAAGAATTAATTGTAATCTGTGTGCAAAACCAGAGTAAGTAAATGAAGGGGGAGTCCTGGTGGGAGAGCACTGCCCGACTTCCCAGACCAGCATCATGCAGAGGTCCTTCAGCCTCACAGTCAAGCCCTGAGCCCCAGGGGAATCAAGCTGGATGCCAGGGCCCACCTGCTCATGTAGGAAGGGCAAGGGCATATCCACTGCCTTCAGACCTGCCTCTGGGCTCCCCCAAGGGCCTCAAACACCTCACTGGTGTGGTCCACACAATCCAGAGGTCCCCCCAACCCTCACAAGTGCAGTACTCCACAAGGTGCTGGTGGGGGCCAACTGCCACCTCACTCTCCCCAAACGCCTCAGAGGCCTTAAAGCCCTACAGCTCCCTCAACACCTTGGCAGCCCGCTCTCCTGACACCTTGACAATCAGCACCCCACCCCAATAGGCAACTCAGCACTTCAACATCCAGCCCCAGGCCCTGACAGCCACCTCAAGGCCCTGACACTCAGGCCCATCCCTGCCACCCTGATCTGCTCTCCCTGTCCACAGCTGGAGAGCAGCCCCTCACCTCCAGGCACCCCCAGGCAGGGGATCATAGAATCATAGAATGCTTTGTGTTGGAAGGGACCTTTAAAGGTCATCTCATTCAAACCCCTTGTGGTGAGCAGGGACATCCTCAACTGGATCAGGTTGCTCAGAGCCCCGTCCAATCTGTCCTTCAATGTTTTCAGGAATGGGGCATCTACCGCCTCTCTGGGAAACACGTGCCAGTGTTTCACCGCTCTCATCATAAAAAATGTCTTCCTTATATCTAGTCTAAATCTATCCTTTTTTTAGTTTAAAAAGGACCCCTTGTCCTGTTGCAACAGGCCCTGGGAAAGACTGTCCCCATATTTCTGAAAGGCCCCCTTTAAGTACTTAAAGGCGAAAATAAGGTCTCCCTGGAGCCATCTCTTCTCCAGGCTGAACAACCCCAACTCACTTTCTACACAGCAGAGGTGTTCCAATCCTCTGATCATCTTTGTAGTCCTACTCTGGACTCTCGACACCAGGTCTTCGCCCTTGTGCTGAGGGCTCCAGAACTGGACGCGGTCCTCCAGCTGAGATCTCAACTTCCCTTCCGCCCTCTCATAAAAACTCCACACACCCCCAACCTCTGCCCTGCCCCGTCCCCACTGCCCACCGCGGCGCGTCCCATCCCCTCCAAGCACCTCCTTCGCCACCGCCCCGCCGCCATTACCGGCCTCCTCGCCCAGCGGCTGCGTCTGCGTTGCCATGGGGGCGGCGGCGGGGCACGCTGGGAGCTGTAGGCGCAGGCGGCCTCGCCTCAACCCCGCAGGCAAATCCACCTCTGTATCTCCGACCTCTGATTTCTGTTCCCCCACCAGGGGAGTTTGGCAGCGTGGTATGCTGGCAGCGGGACCCTCTGCTCCTTGAGCTCCAGGCTGCGGAGCCTCATGGTGGCCGTGGAGGCATCTCCTGTGGTGCCTGGTCATGCGTGTCTTGTGGCATGGTGCATGCCCTGAGAGCCCACAGGCCATACCCAGCAGGCTCTGAAGTCACCGTGTGGGTTCACACAAAACAAAAATGGGAAAAAATGCTATAGGAATGAAAGTAGCTGGAGCAGTATTTTTCATCAAGGCTGGGCAAAACGGGAATCGTGCCCTGAAATCCTCACCTGCCACGCCCTGGGTGGGCAGTGGCTTTGGGCCACATCAACCCCCAGGACAAGAAGGACGTGGACCTGTTGGAGCGTGTCCAGAGGAGGGCCATGAAAATGATCAGAGGGCTGGAGCACCTCTCCTATGAAGAGAGGCTGAGAGAGTTGGGGTTGTTCAGCCTGGAGAAGACTCCGGGGGGACCCTTTAGCAACCTGAAAGGGGCCTATAAGAAGGTGGGGGAAGATCTGTTCTCCAGGGTTTGTAGTGACAGGATGAGGGATAATGGTTTTGAACTAGAGAAGGGTAGATTTAGGTTGAACATTAGGAAAAAGTTATTTAATACGAGGGTGGTGGATCACTGGAACAAGTTGCCCAGGGAGGTGGTAGAGGCCTTATCCCTGGAGACAGTCAAGGGCAGGCTTGATGGGGCTCTGAGCAATCTGACCTAGTTAGAGATGTCCCTGCTGATGACTTTTAGAGGTCCCATCCAACCCAATACATTCTACGATTCTGGTTTTCTCTGTGTAGTTCAGTGAACATTTCAGATGTAAAGTAAAACAGGAGAGAGTGTTAATTGGCAATTTTGTCCCAGTCCTGACCAGGGATGTTTGGTGGTTTGAGGAAATGGCCTGAAGTTGCACCAGGGGAGGTTTAGGTTGCATATGAGGAACAATTTCATCCCCAAGAGAGTTGTAAAGGCCTGGCCCAGGCTGCCCAGGGCAGTGGTGGAGTCCCCATCCCTGGAGGGATTTCAAAGCAACGGAGATGTAGTGTGGAGGGACATGGTTTAGTGGTGCCCTGGGTTAATGGTTGGACTTGATGATCTTAAAGGTCTTTTCCGACCTTAATGATTCTATGATTCTATGGTGCAAATATTTACCACTTTGAGTATTAGTTATTGGTATCGCTATACTTGCAAGGTTTATCAGCATGCTTTGAAGCCAGTGACCACTGCATCCTTTTTTTGTACTTCTTCAGAGCATTGGTAATCAAATTGATTCATTTGGAAACTATATGTTCCAAATGGCCAGTCATTTCTGTTGAATTTGCTTGGCTATACTTGCATAGAAAATTTCCTGAGAAACAAGCATGTGTAGTAACTTCTGGCAATATTTTATGTTTTTGCACTACAGTGGGGTTTTTTGTTGCTTTACAGGAAAATACTCTGAAAATACCCAATTCTAACAGGCTTTTCTTTTTACTGTATTTCCTGTTGCTTCTCAAAAGAAGAAAGAAATGACAGATGGTGAGCCACAGTAAACAGTGCAAGTTACCCATACTGTTATTTTTAGTTTTCAGTGAGGTTTTTCAGGATCTCTATTCCATACATGGAATACTGCATTTCCAGTTTCACATAATGGTTTTCACAGAAAAAACCCTACTTTTAAGAGAATCTTTACTATTGTGCATTCAGTCCTACCTAATTAATCCTGGAAAGAAAGTATTATATTCTGTTTTCAGGACTGGACACTGCTATATTCAATCTTAACATTTGAAATGTGTGTAAGCACTTTCTAAAATCTAGGCCAGTTTCACCTCTGACACAGGGTCAGCTTTACTGAGCTCAGAGGCAAGTTACTCACTTACAGTAGAAACAAACTTGGCCCTTAAAATTTTAAAGTAACATTCTTAAAATACCTCTCATGCTCAGAGACCTCCTTAAACAAACATGCAGCCACTGAGTTGTGACCATCTCTGGGCTAGAAAGCGACATTGAGATGGAAAAAGAGCATCCTGGATAACACAGTAGAATGAGATATTTTTTTATCAAGTATTCTGGACTTCCTCCTTCACCTTGTGCCCTGGCAATTTTCACTGGTGATGCAAAAAGAAAGAGAAAATTAAAAAATATGTTCTGGATACATAGAATCATCACACTTCCTTCTCAGTCTGAGGAAATGTACTGACGTTTTTTTCAGAGAAGTCCCTGAGCCCTGCGGTGTGGATGATGATCTGAATTCTTTAAAGCTGAGAGCGTTTGTAACTGAGCCTTACTTTCAATGTAATCTCTGCTATAGTTACTCCTGCATCTATGCTCCCCTTGCTCTCCCCTTCCTCCTTCCCCTTTTATAATGTAAAATTTGCAGCTACAGCTCTGAAGCTTCCTTGTTTCTGTGATCAGGGAGAGAGCACAATCCCTTTTGTGCAGGAGGTGACTGTGACAGTGCCCATGCAACATTAAACATTACCCGACAGCTTTGTGATCACCCCCAGCACTAAGTTGCCTGCTCCCTGTCCCTTCTCCCTTCTCACTTGTCCCTTCCCCCTCTCCCAAATATTTCTCCTGCCCTGTCTCATTGGTGCACTACTCTCCTTTGCCTTTTTTGGACTGCCACCCTGTCAATCTAATGCAATAAGGCCAGGGGCAGGTGCAAACCCCTTGCTATGGCTCCTCTTACTAACCAATCCTCGACTGGCCCCTCGTCCCAAAATATGTAAGAGCCAATGGAGTGGGAAAACCCGGGACCCCGCGGAGAGGCCAAAGCTGCTGGATTGCTGGGGGGGCATTCATTTAGGTCTGGGGTTAGCCCAGGAGCTGCGGAACACTTGGATTCCTCTTGGGACTGTGGTGACTTGTGGATAACAGGCGTGCTTTCCTGATTCATTTTCATTACTGTCAACATGGTGATCAAAGTCTTTGTAGCCACATCTTCAGGGTCTACAGCGGTAGGTGTCTCATTTAACATACTCCTCTTTCTGCTGGGGTCAGGTTGGTAAATTAACCTAGAAGATCCCAGGACAACCTGAGTTTGCATGGAGAAAAAAAACACTGGACTTCTTCTAGTCTGCATTGCACATCTTATTCTTGAAAGCTACTCAAAATTTAGAGAATTCTTATTAATGCAGGCTTGCTTGCATGTGAGATTTTCCTATAACATTTACATATAAATTATCTGTCATTTAATAGATTTACTTCTGTTTGCAAAAGCATATGCAATATATATTCACTGAAGAAGGAAAAAGTGGATATTGTATTTGCACAAAAGCGAGAATGGATTGTTTACAGTAGAAATTAATCTATTTGGTTTTAAAAGAGACCTTAGGATGCTGCTCCTACAAAAGGGGAACTCTGTCTGAAAAAGAGCCTGGAGCCAAAGTAAGCTGAATAAAGTTATGTGAGAAAAGTCTTAGCCCCTTCCCTTTCCCTTGGTTTTTGTTTTTTCTTGAGGTTGAGTGGGTTTTTTTGGTGTATGTGTCTCTTGAAATGCTATACTGATGATTTTTAGTGTTGAGATCTACTGCTGTAGCTGTCAGCATAGCGTATTAGCTGAAGGGAAGGGCATGTGAATAGTAGGGAGGCTGGAAGTCTGTGGGAGGTGGGAACGGGGAAAGGACTGTTTCCTTTTATATCCAGTTCCCAAATGAGCTCAGATTGCAGTTTTCCCTTGGCAGTCACTCACTCCCCATGACATGGCTAAACAAACTGGCTGGTGCTTGCACATAGCTGTAACTACATCTCTGTCTCTCTGACACCAGCTCCATGTCTTTAAGAAGCTTCCAGAGTTGAAAAGCTCCAAAACCCACCCCTGTTCATGGAGCCATCATCTCTAGAAAAGAACTGGGGGTCATTCACTAAAATTCAAATTGGAATGTGGCTGAGAAAGTTTGCAGTTCTCTCATCATCTTGTCTCACCAGCTATCACTAAGCCTGACACTTTAAATTACTATTGACATTTTAGCATTCCTTTTTTTTAAAGTTTTTTAAGAAACTTCAGATGCCAGGGGAAAAATAGAAGAGGGGATTGGAAACTACAGGTTTGGTAATTTGTAGTCTAGCAGTTACTGCTCAAGTAGGTTTATAAATTGCCATATGCTGTGCATTGGTGGCCTTCTTGCTCCTGTTTGGCCTCCTGTTTTGGTCTTCATTGATTGATCAAAGATGAGTTGTCCCTACCTCCTTTGCCACTCATCTGTTTTCTGGGGAAAGTTGTGACTGTGACTGAAATCCCAGTTCAGACACCCAGTATGTGTGTGTTGGGTCCATCATCATTTTGTATGCCTCAGGCACAAGCTGTCACCACTCCAGCTATAGCATTGGGGCTGTAGTTCGGCAAGGCAGTTGTATGAGTGCTTTGATTAAACCCTGACATTCAGAGAACATTTACACAACTAAAACTAACCATATTGTATATTTAGCACTAGCTGAACCAAGATCTTTCCTCTGCTATATGCCTTCCTTGTATCTTCTCCCAGCTAGCAACTACAACTCCTTTTGGATGGCAGCACAGGGATGTGTGTGTCACACTGAGCACTGGGCAACGTGCAAGCTTTACCCACCTGTTTTGAGCTGTTAAGCATCACTACTGTGGTTTATTACTGCTAAGAAAGATAGCTAATGCCAGTGAACTGTAATAGATGTTAATTTTATTAATGCCAGTCTCTACTGTATGTCAGCAGCCCCTCCTTGTGAGTGAGATCCCAGACATGTACTGGAAGGGAGGGTATGGCATCTTTACACAGCAATCTGTATTTCCTCCTTTCTGATGTGTGGGGTGTATGTTTAGCTGTAGCAGTCTCAGAAGGCAGCGCAGGGTGTATTCAGATTACTGATACGTAATTACAATGCCAAGTATATGCAGTGTTCAGCTGGAGTAGTTTTCCACATTTCCTGATTAAAATGGATGGAAGGTATCCTTTCAGTGAACCCATAATGAGTTTTGGTATATATAAAATAACTCATGCAAGGAGCCAGCACAAACCCCAATATTTCACTAAAATTGCATTAAAAACAAATTTTGTATTGGCCTTATACAGCTTTTCCTGAGAAGATTGAACTAATCCAATTTAAATTGGAGGTCTGAATTGTCCTAGTAACACTGTTGCTCTCTTCTGATCTCCATCAAATGTGTGTTGTTCAACTTCAATTTCAACATAAGACGGGCCCAACCTCCTCTGGTGTAAATCAGCAGAGGACCATTGGTAAAGAATGAAAAATGTTTCTAGTCTATGTATAACACAGTCACACTACTAATTGCAACTGGTTATCATGTTAATAAGTTTTAAAAGTGAATGCAGTACACTCAGTAACATTCTTGTGCTCTGGGTCAGACATTTAAATGGTATCACCTCAATGATTCAGAAATTTATTTTAAATAACTTCAGCTTTATTATCTTTCTGCTCCAAACTTAGCTGATATTGAACTATTCATTAAGACAAGCAGCAGTAGAGACACTTCTTTTGGGGCTAAAAAGTACTAAATACTTGGCTTGAAGCAAGCAGTAAAAAAATAAAATAGTTTTGTTACTAGACACAGAGGTGTTTAGAAATGGATAACATCCTGCAAGGTTCTAAGGTACCATGAATCCTGAGAGATAGGGGCTTCATGTCTTACATAGAGGAAATCTTCTGAAGTCTTGCTTACTGCTGCTCGTGGTTAGGGCACCTCTAAAATCCTTTTATTCCCAGCAGTTTTGGTGACATTTTATGAACTTGCCCACCTTCAGATCTGTAAGTTTCAGAAACACTGAGGAAAATGCAGACTATTTGAATTATGTCCTGTAAAATACAGCATAGAGGTTTGTCATCTGTGACTGTGAATCTAGCCATAAACCTGAGCTCAAATTTCAAATCAATTTCAAAGCAAATCAGAGGTTAGAGTGTGATAAATAAGAATAATTATCAGCAATAGGTTGTCCATGTGGTGTTAGAACCAGAAGCTGCAGCAACTCTGCCTACCAATATTAATGTTCCTCTTGCCATAAGTTGTTGACTATGCACCGTTTGCTTCTGCCATAGGCAGCTGGTCAACATGAATGTTCTGGATTGTAAGGATATAGAGGATAAAATATAATTATACATCAGGTGAAACTAATATTACCTATAGCTCTTACACTCTAGATTGATAAAATTTATTTTAAACAGTTTTTTCTTTATTTTCAAGGACTACCAGCTAGGGATGGTAGAACTTCAGCTTTGTAGAAAAGGAAAATGACACTGATGAAATAATGTCCTGCTCACCACCACTTTTCAGGGAATATCTGCCCAAGTAATCTGAATTCTTCCCATGCCATCAGACACAAGTGAGGGCACAAACATGCTCCTGCAATCTCATCCATTTTGGGCAAACATTTGCATATTCCCTGTGTTGTTCCCTCCTGGAAGATTTCCCTCTCTGAGTGCTGTTTGCTGGAGAGATTCTTTTGGTTGCCCAGCTACCTAGTGCCAGCCACAGCAGAGGCTTGCTTTATGGTTTCACACTTAGCGTGTGTCCCAAGCCTTTTGCTCTGCCTGAACCTTAGTAATTGAAGCCTTAAGACAAAGTACATCTTCTCTATAGTTTCTTGTTATCGTAATAAGAAACATCTTGTCTTTCCTTATGCAGGCATAATTGCATGTAATTTTTATTTTTTCCTCAGCATTCATTTTCCACACAATCCCTCCTAGTTTTTGCTTTTTCTGGTGCTGTCTAAGCCTCCTATGTATTACGAACCTCAAGCTGAAGAAAAATTGTTTATCCAGGTTTAATTCCAAAAATTATAGCTACAGCCATAAGCAAGGGAGCACAGAATCTATAGCTCAGTCTCCCTTATCTCCTCAGAGGCACTATCAATCCAGGGCACTAGCTATTCCAGGAGCCATATCTACTTCAGTGCCTCTGTCCAAAGAGACAAGCTGACGCTGAAATTGCAGCTGACAGCACTTGAGTACACTGGCTTTCAGAGCATGTGGTGGAACTCTTAGTGCTGGCTATGCAGATTTTATTAACCATTTATGCAAACATTATCCTGCCACTTCCTCCAATGAAGTATCCCTCAAGCAATCCTTTCTGCTGCCTAAATGTGTCCTGCAAAAACTGTGCAACTAAATAGCCATTAAGAAAAGTACCTCTATTTAAAAAGTGAAAATAAGAAATCAAATAAGCACCTTTGAGTTCTGTAAACTGCATGGCTTTTAAACACTTTGGATTAGTGTTTCCATTCAAAATGATGTACTTTCTTTAGCTCACCATAAACCTCTGTTGTTGTCATCAAAATGTACAGCATTTTATGTTTCCTATTTTTCATAAGCAAGCATAACTGTGTAGGTAGATACTTCCTTATTTAAATAAGAAAAAGACATTTTATCCTTAATCATGAACATTCATTCTTCCAATATAATAGGCTATCACTCTCCTTCAGCTTTTCAGGTTTATCAGATTATAGAAGTACATAATCCATGAATTATTTCTCAACTCATTGTCTGTCTCAAACTGATATACACTAGCTTGGTGTCACTTTAAGTTCAGTTGTTCAGATGTCTCACTTGTGCAAGACAAGGTTTCAAATCATATGATGGCTCATATGTAAAAATGACCTTGATGCCTCATTCTAGCTGCTGTCTATGTAGGACACTAGCTTCCTGCATGGAGTAGCATAACTGAGAGGAGAGAATCACGTCTGGAACGTGATTGTGCTAGATAGTAATTTAGTTGTCAGTGACCAAAGGGCAGCTTGAGAGAATTGGTACACATCAGTCCTATTTGCTTCAAATGCTGCAGTACTTGTAGGGCTGAAGTTTAACCTTGCAGCTCTTAGACAGGTTAGACATATACAAAATGGGTAAGATCTTTAAATGTTGCTTAGGAGTAGCATTCTTTCAGTAGAGATACTTTTGTAGAATATTGAATATTACTTCTTCAAAGTAATAGGCATAGGCTGGTTATAAGCTTGATGCCTGCATCCTAGACCTATACAGAACTAGCATCAGAGGGAGTAAGGGCCATGATTGAATTTTAGGTGGCACAGAAGACGTGTGTAACATGCTTTATTTTTATGTAAGATGTTCTTCACTGCCCAACTGAAACATCATTCTACAATGTGAGAATTATTCAACCACAGGAGTTGGGATGTACTGAATTTTCATTGAGCTTCCACTCATAGTTAATTATGGCTAGCATTAAAGAACAGGGAAAGAGAGAACCATGTGGCTCATAGAAAGCTAAATGTCATATATAATGAATAGGAAAAAGGGGACTGTTACGTATTGAGGAGAATATGTACATTCTCAGACCTGTGCTGGCTTTAGGCAGGTTTATCTCGGGTATCTGTACACCACACTCACAGATTTAGGATCAGAGTAGGAGGCTTCCTGCTAAGCCTTTTTTCTTAGATGAAGGTATCACTGCTTCCAGGGAAAAAAGAAAGAAGCAGGGGAGTTGGAGGGGTAAGGAAGTAATGGCTGTGCTCTGGGTGCTGAGAAGCAGTGTTGAATCTCAGCTTCAAAAAGTTTGGGGGCTACTGGAGTAATGGATCCAACTTGACATACTTGCATTAGTTCTGCTTGTAATAGCAATTACTCTTAGAAAACCATTTTCTTTTTAAAGAAGGAATTTTGTTTTTCCTCTTTCTTAACCAGATCAAAAAGAAACAGCAAGAAGTAGTGGGCTTTTTAGAGGCCAACAAGATTGACTTTCAGCAAATGGACATAGCAGGAGATGAAGACAACAGGAAATGGATGAGAGAGAACGTCCCAGGTGAAAAAAAGCCTCAAAATGGAATTCCTCTCCCTCCACAGATCTTCAACGAGGAGCGGTACTGTGGGGTAAGAAGCTGTTTGGATATATAAATACCTTCAGAGGGTCCTCTTTCACAGAAAGTGACTCTTTTCCATTACTAGGAAGTGTAAAACAAACTCCTTCATAAAATTTGAGACTCACTTTGAAAGAACAATTCTTAGAAAGCATTTTTTTAGGCACAGTAAAGGAATGAAACAAAAAATCATTCATTTTTGAGAAGAATACACACAAAGGGAAAACTGACTAGAGAAGCTTTGCTTAACAGACTCTTGATTATGCCCTGCAGACCCCGAGCCTATGCAGGTCCCAGAGCTCACTGCAAGGCATGGAATTGACTGCCTCTGATGAGCTCTGTGTTCTCACCTTGCATTCTTCTACCTCCTGCTGTGTAGCTCAGTCACAAGTTGTCCTGCTGCTGACTCTCTGCCTGCACTCTCACTTCAGCTCCTGAAGACCAAAGGCAGTACTGTCTAGGTGATACTATGGCTTCCTCACACAATATCTCAGGATAATCAAATGTAGACTATGGGGATAGCTCAGCTGCACTTGGAGTAGTAAATGCTGAGTTATGTGGTTTGACAGTACCAAGCTATGCAAGACTAGTGGGGTTCATAGCAAGGCTGATCTGCTATCTCTAGCTGTATTACACTTTGCTTCTTGAATTTTCAGTTAATTTTGCATGGTGAGTATTGATATTTTGCTTGTTTGACTCAGACTCATCTGCGCTGCTAGGAAGTCAAGTAGATGTCTGAGGCATGAGAGGCTGTAAACAGGAATCTTTCTTTTCCATTATATTATAGAAATAAATAGGCATTATAGCTGAGTGAAATAGTTCTAGTATGTGGTTTGAATTATTGAAGTTATATTGCTTATTCAATAAATATTGAACTCTTCATAACAGAGATGGTAACACTCGTCAGATGCTTTTGTATGTTCATATATGCTTGTAACAGGTTATTTCTCTTGGGAGAGTTTGTTCAAATCAGTGATGGATAAATACTGTACCAGCATGAATATTAGGATGGTGAATCAAAAGATAGTATTTTTCTCATAGTCTGGATGGAAAAACATAGCCTGAAAAGTACTCTGATATGGTCGCTGAATTTAACTTGCAAAGTACTCTGAAACGCAGATCACATAGTGAGCCCAGTTTTAAGTTACTCCACAAATCCAGTGTGAACTACTATAAAGGTTGTTTTGAGGCAGAAGGGATTTGCATGCCACTAAGTTTTCAGAATTAACTTCAGTGCTCTCGGAGCAAAAGTTGCTCATAGGAATAATGAAGTGCAATTGTTTCCTCATTTTCTCATAGGAATCTTATAAGAGAACCTGGTAGGTTAGCATTCATGTGTATTTCAACATCCAATTTGCACCAATAAAAAATATAATTTGATATATCTTACTCTGGGTTTTGTGGCAGACATACAAATTTTTCTGATAATCCCAGGAGAGGTTATCTAGTGAGCTCAAGAGTAATTGCCTTACAAAATGTTGCAGCTGGTCAGCCTTGACAGTAAATGATAAAAATACAATTTTTACTCCATGTCTGAAGCTATTTCAGGAAGCCAAATAATCACAGAATCACAG
>VYZX01001610.1:60755-74852 GCA_013401335.1 Brachypteracias leptosomus | reverse complement strand
CACGCAGGTGGAATTCTGGCCTTAATTCTGCTCTGTATGTGATGGATGTAAGCACACTAAATGGTGTGCTGGATTTTTACCAAACCTGCTTCAGCCTGCTTCTGCTGCTTGAGGAGGGACAATGCTTACTGCTGGGCCAAGACTGAGTGCTTTGGACATCCCACCATGACTCCTTGTGATATATGGAAAATCAGGAAAGCTTGAAGTAAGAGGAAGAAGGCATCTTGTCCACAAGCAGAGGAAATTTTGGGAATACTGACCCAAGATGCCCCGCCTGCCTATGCTGAAGCACACTAATGAAGAGCTGACTCCAACAAGCTGGCCATCTGGTACACACAGCATGCTGCAGCAGGAAAGAAAGGGGTGTTGTTTTCCAGCAGTACTGTGGCCAGCAGCAGTGGCAGCCAGGGAGATGGCCTTATTCTTTTGGCAAAAGCCTTTCCATGTATACATACGTCTGTTCCCCCATCCACCCCGTGTCTGAAAGAGAAATCAGGGCCTTCTTGACGTGAGGCAGCACATGCCAGATGCTGAGCAGTCAACAAGACAGATGCTGCCAGGGGGACAAAAGAGGTAATCATATAAATACTTGAAAGCTCCTTTCAATCAAAATATTCATTGTCCTTTTTAAAAGGAAGGTACTTTTTAATAGCTATTTAATTCCTTTCAGAGTCAAGGAAGGGGTGGATGAAATATTTTTTTTACAAGGATAAGGTGCTCTTCTTTTTTTTCATAATTATAATAACTTCATTGAAACTTTCTTCCTTTTCTTTTTACAGTGCTTTTTCCCCATGGCAGCTTGTAAGGAAAGCAAACTTGGGGATACTTCTTTGTTCATGCATATATCAATTTTATGAACAGTATGAACAGTGTGTATCTGAAGGGAGAGTGGTCTCCTGATGGGATGGCAGAGCCTGGTAGGAGCTGATCCCTCACAGTGCCCCCAGCCTTCTACAACACCCAGAAATCTGCCAATTGCATTAGACCTATAGAAATCTGCCTGACAGTCTCCACTGTCTACTTTTGCTGTTTGTTTCTGTCTTTATTTCCAACATGTCTATCGACTCCCAGTCCGGCTTGCAGAGGCCTGTAAAAGTTAAGCCTTTCCTGCATGCAGAGTGAGCATGAAGGGGAAAGTCCTGCCTCTTCAAGCAGTACCCAGACCATCAGCAGGCACCACTGCCACTGCCACCCCAGGTCCTACAGCCCAGTACTCCCTGGCACTGGGCTCTTCACTATCCCACAGCCAGGCACCATTACAGCTGTTGCCGAGGCTGCCAGGAAGGACAAAGGCTTTAGCAAACGAGAAGTGGAGGCAACACCCAGGCTTGATGCTTGGTCCCCAGAGCACTTCCTTGTTCTGAGGAAGGCACAGCAGCAGCTGTCTAAAAGTTCACTTTAATTTTAAAGTTCAGCTGCCCCCACAGTCTTTGGGAATGGCAGCATTGGCTTTGTCCCCTTCAGTTAAGTGGAGGAAAGGCAAAGAGGGATGGCAGCAGGATGTGGCATCCCAAGTCAGAAGCATTTGCACGTTTTCTCCCAGCCTCCCCACTCCCCTCCCCTCTCCTGTGAGGATGCTGGCACAGATCATGAGCCCGCTGAGGTCTCAGGGGATGACACCATCAGAGGCTGATGAATTAGATCCTGCACACCAACAGCAGGCGGCACAAACAACACCCTGCCTACTCGGCTGAAGCAGAGCTAATGATGGGGGAAGAAACCTTGTTTTGTCATTGCGTCTCTCCCTGAACACATTCCAGCCAAATGTTTCCCTATCTCTTCTCATTTGTGAAGGCAGCTCCCGAGACGACTCTGCCCATCATCACTAGCAATGCCAGCTTCCATGCAGTGGTTCTTGTATGAATCCTATCTTTAGAATCCTACAGGGCCTAATTGGGCTCTGCTAAAGTGTCTTACTTTGGGTATACAAACAGTGCAAGACCAGAGTTATGACTTTTTTCCCATAGTCTGTCTTGCTTATGAATTAAGTACCCCTTTAGTGGGGTGTAAACAATTCAAAAAGGTGTCATTTGGTTAATAGTCATGGTCATGTCCAACACAGGTGCTTTTCCTCAGGTTTTACTTTGCCTTTCACTTGAAAAGCAATGCCAGACTTTTATCTGATGATGGATTTTGTCAAAGCTGAGGAAAGCTTGGCAATGTGACCCCAGATGATTACTCAAGAGCATGTCCCAGATATGTCACATCTCCGTGACTGATGGCTTCCAGATGGTGGCTCCGGAGAGGGAAAAAATAGATACCATTTTAACATGTTTCTGTCTAATGTGACCCCTTCATTTGCAGAAGAAGGCAGAAACATGGTATGCAAGAGGTGGTGTCCATGGGGATGCCAGGTTGAACATAGAACCTCAGGAACATCTCATTTTGACTTGCACCATTGGCACTTTCTAAGCTCTGTCCCAGGGTCACAAGGGCTAGTTTTCTGTATAACCGAAAGTAGAAAAGCAGGGAGAAAAGGGAAGCCAGGCTGTTCCCATCCTGACAGGAGCTGAGTCGTTGCAGCACACAAACCCTGACAAAACCCTTTACAGGATTCTCAGTGAGAACCGCTGCTGGGGCAGACACAGCCCTTGGGCTGAATCGCTCCTCAGCAGCTAAGAGATGTTCAGATGGTGTGGCAAGGGTGCTGCTATTCAAGAGGGGCATGACCCAACTACGTGTTCAGGCTGGCCTGAGGGGCTTTAGCCATCACAGTTCATTTTTTTTCTTAGCATCTCACTGTATATAGGAAATGTCATTCACAACACATTCACAGAGCAGAAAAATATTAGGAAAATGCCAGCTGATATGAATAATTAACATATTTAACAATTGCTACTTGATTTCACATATGATACCCTTTCTCCTGAGGTACTGCCCCTCCCAAATTGCTTAAAATCTGCATGGAAATAAAATTGCAGAAAATTTGGAAAAAAATTCTTCGATTTCTATTTCAGACTAAAGACTAAGTGTTGATATTGACAGCTAACACCACCAATAATAAAAAACAGTTTGTCTTTCTACACAAACCTCACTACCAGCAACTTAGGTGAAGAGACCAGCTCCTTTCATTAGAGACACCATGAAACAATGAGGGGCAAACCTTCCTGTGGCAGAACTTTCCTGTAGTAGGTGACCTCTGTGCCTTCTAGGTAAATACACAGAGAAACCTTTACCTTCAACAAACAGTCTCATTTAATGTGGTAACAAAATGCTGAAAGGTGCCTCTTAATAGCAGAGAATCCTGTTGTACATAAGCAATTCCCACAAAGCCTTTCAGACAGCTGGTCCGTCTACCCACCCTAGCCCATGCCTATCTCTTTGTGCCAGGGGAAGGAGAGACATCACACCTCCTTTTGCCTTCAGACTTGGTCTTTGAGTTAAGGTCCATCAGTAGCTTCTTGCAGGGTCAGAATTCATTCCCTCTATCTGATGTGAATGCTTAGGACTAGAGCACCTTGAATTATTTACTGTTTCTAATTTATATAGTGAATGCAACTTTTTGTTCCCATTCACAAAGCCTCTGCAAAGAGGAAATGCCTTTTACAAGCATGTTCTTTCTTTACAAGAGTTTGCATTAGTTCATGGCTTGTTTTAGAGCTAATAGCTCTGAGCACTAGCAGTCATTTGCTGTACAACCTTTGACTAAAGCTACCATCCAATTTCTTCTTTGGTTGAGACAAGCAAAAAATTGTAACCAGGACTTGTATTCTCTCCCATTTGCAATTGCTGAGTAAATCTAACATGATTTCTGAAGGTTTTTTAAAAATAGACCCAGGAGTGCTATGTGGGCACAGCTTTTTTTGACTGCTGGTATTTATGATGTTTTAGTTTCTACAAGCAATTCTGCAAGTCAGAACCCATTCATGTGTGTAAAAGGTAATGGAAGGGAATAGAAGAATTAGGAATGTGAGTCAGCAGATTTTATTTTTACAGACATTTATGAATAATTATTTTTTTTATTAACCAAAGGATCTCTCTTGCCAACTAAACAAAAGGCGGCAAGTTGTAAGATAGAGGAAATACTATCACAGAGGCTGTATGAAAAACTCATCCAAGCAGGTGGCCAAATTAGAAGCATATTCAGAACCTTATGTGGCATCTTTACATAGCATTGCAAAGTGAGTGTCCTTCCAGACTTTCTGTCCATTGCCTGAGGAATGAATGGGTCAGCGGAGTGGGCTTAAACTTCACCTCCTAGTGCTCTTGGTGATTGGGCATGCACAGTCCCATGTATGTACACAAACATGGGGGAAACAGTTGCATACTGTGTCATCGGCCACCTGGTAAAGCTGACTGGATTCAATGCAGACAATCCACACTTCTTACTTCTCCAAACAGCACAAAAGAAATTTCAGTGACTCCTTTAGTGGCCCAACATGGACACCATGAACTCTCCATCAAAGTCCCATTGAATTCAGTGGGAGCTGGATCAAGTCAGATCTTTCCCTGCTATTGACAGCCTTTTGTAGTTCTGAAATGTGTCTCTTAAGGCCTGTTTTCAGGTGCTGGTGTTTGATCCAGCGCGAAAACAAGACTGTGGAATGTGTGTATCTGCAGTAGCACATGAGATATTCAGCTATTCCTTGCAGTAGGAGCCAGCTTATTTATGCTCCATCAACCTGCACAAAATTTGTAGTGTTCGCTCTATCCCTAAGCAATAATTAACAGTTGAGTGCTGTAATGACTTCATGTTTTACTAAGATTTCATTGTTTATGAAATACAAACCAGCACATTTACTAGCACATTAAGGAGTATTACCACCAATAATTAAAACCTGAACTACAACTGTCCAAATAAATGAAAAGAGTATATTTTATAATGCATGATTCTTGCTCTTACATTGCATTTAGTAACCTTCTAATTTGCAACATCTAGTGATTCACTGTAAATTAATGCTATTCTAATACACATATGTTTTACCAATAGATCTTTAAACATCTGCTCTTTTCTCTCTACAAAAGGTACCTGTGAGTGCAACTGATAGAGAAAGCAACTGGCCAGTAGAAAAGAATAAAGGGTAAAGAGAAACAGAAGAAACCCACAAAACATGCAAGAAAAGTCCTGCTTCACTTGTCTTTTAACCACCAGGACTCATCAGAAGATATTTTGCTTTGCAGGATTTCTGAGATACTTCAAGGGCACCTGAAAAACTGACTAAGCTTCATCAGTGCTGTGCTATTAAACCTGAGAATTGTTGAGTGAGAAGCCCTCGTGAGGTTCAGGGGGTGGTGTAGAGCAAAGGATGGGTGCATTTGCAAGGCTTATTTGTCAGGTGGAGTCACAGCAGGATGGGGTGTGGGGCCGTGGGGCTGCCCACTTGCACAAACAGACACCAGCGGCAGGGACTTAGAGTGGTAGCGCAGCGGTGGAGGTTAGTGGAGAATGTGAATTGCCTTTACTTCCATCTTTATGCCCTGCTTCCTACAGCATGGCTGAGAGGCTGCACAGCTTGAACGAAACATTCAAAGGAGCACCCATCCCCTGTTCAAAAGTGAGTTGGGCTCTACAGATCCTTAGTCTCATGGAAAATCACAGCAGCTTCCTTAGGACAGGATCTGACTTTGCCCAATTATTTAGAGAGCAGCAGACAGATTAACACGTGGACTCTAGAGAGCGAGAACAAGACAGAAAATAAGATTGATAGTCATAATTAAAAGTCTATGAGACACTCATACATGATGCTTTGTTTCTGGAGTAGGTTGTATTGTCTCCGTGCCAGTGGAACTTAATAGCAAGTCATTAGCCATCAAATCACTAATACTGATTTTAAATCAAATAATGTCTCTTTGAGATTCACCTGTAAGAGCTTGGGTGTCTGAAAAATAATATGCTACTTAATCATTAGACCAATCAGGGGCTGCAGGTTAAATATGCTAGGAAAAGGAGAGTCACTGTTTTCTGCAAGACAATAGGTCTGGTTCTGATTTGATTTATCAAAAGAGCCCCTATTAATATTTGAAGTCAGGTCCTTGGGATCAGAATTAGGCCTAGCCTTTCAGATTTTTGGGTTTTTTTCACCCAGTGGTTAAAGATAAAACCTCATTACACGTGATCAGCTTCTCTGATATACTATTTTAAATGTAAATCTTTCAAAGTGTGAGGAAGTAAGAAAAACAAAGTGGATTAAATAAAGACACGTACCTTTCTTTTTTGCCTTCCAGTATAACTTACATGTCCTTACCTTCCTGTTTATATTGTAAAAATAGTCAAAACTAATGAAAATGAAATCACTTCCTAGCTAGCACTTTGAAAGGAAGCTTGAGCCTGGAGGACATTTCACAGCTGAGCTGTAGTCTCCTGGGGAAAAACAGGTTTTTAACACAAGTGCAGCTGACACAATCTTCAGTGCAGTGATGCTGATAGTTCTTGCAATGTGTGCAAGGTCTTTTAGTATGAAAGGGCTAAAAAAAATTGAAGACAATTTGTTGTCAAAGACATCAACTTCCATCTTATCATGGGCAGGTTGCAGTTAGGGAGGTGTGTATCGGCAATCCGTGATCTCTCTGACCAAGCCCTCTTTAGCTCTCTTTTTCCCAACAAAATTTCTTTTGAAGTGAGTGAGAAGCTCTGAACACAATATAGTTATATATAGTTATACAGGAAAGTCAAAATTAGTGAATATAATGGGGATGACCCTAAAAGTTGCAGATTCCTGCATCGAGGAGGAGAAAGGAGACGTAGATGAAGCATGCTTTCCAGCATGGTACAGATCTTCCTGTATGCTTTGTCACTACAGCAGTCTCAGCTCACTATGGTAATGCAGCCAGCTGGTCTCTATTTCATTTGGACCATACAGTCCCTTTGCATCATGTTGCATGACAGGTTATTATAGCAGACGATGGAGGAAGTCCTATCTTTTCTTTCTTGGAAAAGAGGATGTCAGTGAAAAAATTCTAACTAAGGTTTTCATCCCAAAGGTCAAACCCAGGGAGAAACAGAAGAGTGAATGAGGACATGGATTTACAGAGTTTCATACTGTGGCCTCAGTATTAGGGCAGGATGTTCCAGGGTACCACAACTAAGACACCTTTTGATGCTTTCAAAGACACCAAAATAGCAACAATTGGCACTTCTTATGCTCTTTTCTTGTAGGTACCTCTAAGCGGTTTAATGTCACCTCACTGATACTCTGCAGCAGTCCTCCAAGAGGCATTTGGCTAAGCTCCTTTCTACAGCCCTTGAGGCAGGGAGAGGGACAGAAAAGTGAGATAGATGACAGGGACAGAGAAGCAATCTTACAATATTTTAAAGTGGGATCTTTGGAGACTCCAGTTGGGTCTCGATGACAAAGGGTTACACTGCTGTAATGTGTGCCAGAGTATTCCTAATGACTGTTCCCACATGACTGCTCTGCAACAAACTGCAGCACCAGCCACATACGGATCCCTATTGCCCACTGGGCTTACTGATTTAGTACTTCAGCATGAATCATAACGATCATTAAAAGTGTAATGAAGAAAATGCACCTGACCCACAGCAGTGCGTGGCACATGGTATTAAACAAGTTCCCTTTAATGCTACACAAGGGACTTTTGTCCAAATGACTTGCCATGCATCAGCCAGGGGCATCATTCCAGGCCTTATTGTAGGAAGTCTCTGGATCTGAATAGAGAGCTGAGCTTTCTTAAATTATAAGTGTCCACTGCCAAACCCACATTATTTTTCATTATGTGGGATGTGGGCCTCTTATTCTGCTGTTTGTAATCTAGAAGGTAGAAATTAAGCATCCTCCTTACCTGCCATTTAGCTTCCAGTTTCAAAAGCACTAGCTTTTGTTTTCTTTGCTGTTAACTCTTTCCTCACTATTTATCCATTACAGTATATTTTCTGTAGAGAAACATTCATCTTCTGCACTAGCATTTCACAGAAACCAAAGCAGATCCTTGAGGGTATGTCTGGGATGTAGGCAATGTCTGCAGTGTCAGTTGGTTTCATGTCTCTGGGAAGTCATGAAGCGGTGAAAGCCCAAATGGAAGTGCCCTTCCATATGCCTAGGGGTTATAACCCCATCTGCTGCATAAGCCACTGACCTCCAACCCCATGCCACACATTGCCAGCACTAGGGGAGGATGCTGCCCCAAGTCCTTGACTGCAGATGGTCTGTGGGAGCTGTCCTGCCTCTTTCCCCTCTTGGCTCCATCCCTTCAGGGAGGAAACACAGACCTCAAGCTGCAGGAAGATTCAAGGACGTAGTTTGTCCTTACCTTAACTGGGAAATGCTGGAAGGATCTAGCCAGCCATCTGTCTTCTCCATCAGGTTGCTAGTGTTGCTTCAACAGAGGAGTCTTTAAAGTCAGGAAGTGACCCTGGATCACTGGTGTGGAAAGGAAGGAGCTACTGGCAAAGCATTTCTGATTTCATCTTCTAGTGACCCCAAGAGTATCACAAATCTTTGCTGAGGGCTAAAAATCAGCCCATCAGTGAGAGAACTTTCATTCAGAGACCTAAGTTAAGATTCATTAAGAGGCCTAAGGTCTAAAGATGTGGATTTTGGAAAGCCATGAAACAAAATTGAAAGATTCATACTGCAGATTCTTATTCAGCATTTATGTCCATCCATAAGAAATCCAGGAGTTAGTAAATCTGTCAGAGATGTTTTAATAACTCTTAGCTAAAGCCTAATTCACTAATCCTTCAATCCAGAAAAGCTTTATTGCTGTGGAAAAGTAGATCCACTCAGTGCAAGCATGTATTTTGATAAATGTGGGAGGATTATGAACACAGATAATCTCCTACTTTTGCTGCTGATTTATATTGTTTATTAACTGTCCTCTATTCCAAAAGCTCATCTCTCCCCACTTGCCAGCTTTTAGGTGGAATTTGTAACATATGTGTAACTACAGAGAGACACACACACAGAGAGCTGCACATATATGTGTACCTACATGTACAGTTTTCTACACTGCAGAAAGCTTTGCTGAGGAATTTCCTTTGGAAAAGAAAAATCATATTAATTGCTGAAAACTTTCTCAGTCATTAAACTGCCTGACTGAATTGTGGCAGATCTGAGCAAGTTGCTTCACCTCTATGCTTCAGCTCTGTGACCAGAAAATGAGGAAAACAGACCGACATATACAGCTCTCCAAGGTGTCTCAGGTGCTGGAAGGAGAAGGATGAAAACTCCCAGGACAAAAATAGAGGACATAATCTGGGGAATATTCAAAGTTGCATAGGAAGTTCCTGATGACTGATATGGGCATTTCATCAGGCTCTGCATGAGACACCAAGCTATTCATTTTCTGATAAGGCTACAAAGAAAGCCAGAACAGGTACACTGCTCATAGCACAGCTGCACACAGTCCATCCTTCCAAAGGAAGAGGTAAAGTTCCTGACAAAACAATTTTGTGTTGGTGCAGTGAAGGTCTGTATTGTAATGGATACACACACACAGGGTTACTGGTGTGAAAATTCCATGGCCAACTTTATCACAGACATTTCCCTGCAGATGGCTTCACAGCCTTGAAAGTCTAAATGTTCTTCTAATATTGGACTTCTTGTATGGTGCTTTATGACTTCATTTGTCATATAGTTTTATCTTAGGTACTGCCTTTATTTGTGCTTTAAACCAGAGGATTTGTGGAGAAAGGGCAATAACTTGCCTATAATAGGGGGCAGAAAGAACAATTTCCTTGCCTATTTTTGCACAAAACAGAGGCAAAATATTCAGTGTAAGAGTTTTGATGATACCTTATCTTTCAAATCTTTCTCATATTTTCCAGTAATGGTGCTATTATGTATCTTTGATTCTTTTTATGATTACAGCCTGTGACATCCTAGTGCAGTGCATGAATTTATCTGTTTGCAATGATTTCATTTCCACTTCACTGCTTCCCTTATCTACCAGCTGCCCATCATTCTCTGTCTCTTTGGCGTCTTCTTTCTCCTCATCCTCCTTCCCCCCAGAAGAAGAAATCGACTTTCAGTTGAAAATTAATCTTAGTATGATAACTCTCTGACCCTGGGTGGAAATATTTCTAACAAATGGAACCTGCTTGCTCTGTGTCAATGAAGGGGGAGGTAAGTTAAAGACAGCACCTAAAATGGAGAGTGTATAGAAGTCCAACAGGTGTGCACCAGGACTACCCCATGCAGGACTGGCAAGGCCAGTGTGCATTTGCTCACATAGGTGCTTTAATCACAGTGACCAAGACAATAAAGGTTTTCTTTACAGCCTGGTAAGGACACAGGTGGTCTGGAAAGACCATTACTTTGGTGATACGATACACAGGAATAAAAATGATTGATAATAGATCAGTGAGCTCTGATGCATCCTACCTAAACCTGGATCCCTAAGCCCCCAAAGACTGCTCTGCATGCAGAGGGAAGGGAAGGGAAAAGGGAAAAGGGAAAAGGGAAAAGGGAAAAGGGAAGGACCTTTTCAGGAAGATGCAGTATGTACCACGGATGTGGCCCATGGGCCAAAGCTGGGAGCCAGTCTGCTTCAGGGTGATTACACTTTCTATCTCCAGGCAGGTAGTGGGAGGGCTTTGAATCTTTTTTTGAGGAAATCCTCTCACCATTGACAGAGTCTAGGAACAAATCTCTAGCCTTGGCACATAAATTAAAGCACTGTGAGCATTTACTGTTCTTCCATCTTCCTTCTCTTCCACATGCCTGAACTCCTTTTTCAGAAAAATGGGTTTATTTTCATAATCTGGTCTTTTTAAATAACATGGATAAAAAA
Source organism: Brachypteracias leptosomus (assembly GCA_013401335.1). Taxonomy (NCBI): domain Eukaryota; kingdom Metazoa; phylum Chordata; class Aves; order Coraciiformes; family Brachypteraciidae; genus Brachypteracias; species Brachypteracias leptosomus. Next base: position 64,163 of record VYZX01001610.1, on the reverse strand, counting down.
GACTAAGGGAAGAGTTGGGCGCAATTCACTTTATATCATTAAAACTGCCACTGAGAACTTTAACTCCTGGAGTTCTACAGGCTTAAACCTCAGTCCTATAATCTCACTGCCATAAGCTGCAGAACACTGGTGATGACAGCTGGATTTGTGGTTAAGGGGCAGTTGTCAGAGTTGGGCAACCTGACCTCTGCCACTGCTCTCCTGTGTCACCTTGGCCAAGTCGCTAAAATGCCCTCATCACTTCTCCTTACTGCTGTTCTATTGAACCCTATCTGCCCACAGCTGATGAGAGGATGGTGCAAGGTGCAGAGGACAGATCGACTGCCACATTTCTCTGGTTCCCACCTGTTATGGTGCCAAGGTAAAAGCAACCGCAATACCCTGGTGATGGAACCACTCTGCTTCACCACTCGCAAATGGCCGTATGATTCACTTAGCAGCCTGCAGACCACAGCCTCTCCTACTGTAAAAGGCTGCTTCATTGATTTCAGTAAGCACTTCAATTCTCTCCCCAGATAATTTAACCACAGGTGTATTTTATCTCCACATAGTTTCCTGGAGTTACACATGACCTTTCCAGAAGCAAATTTGGTTCATTGGGTTTTTTCCTTTGATATATCCCCTTATGCAAAATATAGCTTAGAAAAAGTATATTCGTCACATTCTCAGATAAAGTAAAGAAGCCACAATTTCTTCTGTGAAAAAAAAGCTGCTCAGTCTTCAAAATTTTCTGGATGAAAATTAAAAAATCAGCGTAAGTTTTATTTCCTCTTCGTTCCACAGAATAATATTAGTTTCTGCTTCCACAAAGCACATAGATCATCCTCAGCAGGGAGCCAGGTAGAGCACATTAAAGATGAAATGATATAGTGGATTGGGGTTTATGAAGAGAAGAGGCAGTGCCTGTTTGGTCTAACCATGAAACATTGTCTGGCTGAGGTATGTTTAATCTTCTGCTACACAGACACCTTCTAAGCAACTTATCTTCTTATGGGATATTTTTAATAGCCTTTTTGGAAGCAATGAATAAGGCCTTTCTCAGTGTCATTCAATGATCCAGAATACTGCAAATCTTTCTAGCTACTAGAGATGCACAGACCTCAGGAATTTCATATTTTAAATAAATGTTTTCTCACNGGGGGAGGCGGGGAGGAGGCTGTGGAACAAAACAACATCTCTTTTTAGCACAAGCAAATCAAAAAGGTTCTCAAGTGAGAATTGTTGCCCTGGGCTCTGTCTCTCTTTTCCTCCCTGTTTATCCTCTGTAGACTGCAGTCCAAAAAGAAGCCTTCGATATCACAGCACAGAGACTGATTAAGGTACTGGGTGGCTCTTGCACTTCTACCTTCAGCTTGTGCTCCTTTTTGATTCAGGTAGCAATCTTGTGCTGGTGCTGATGATATATGAGCAAGCGGTACAACACACATCTGGGAGAGCTACAAGTGATGGGGGTGGATGGACCACAAACCCATCTGTGGTCATGGATGGTAAGCTGCTTTCACCCAAGGAGTAGATGTATTTAATTATAGACACCAAGCAGCCTTGGTCACTTCATATATAGTCGTCATTACTCAGCCAGTCCTGGAAGAGTATTTTTACTAAACAAAACTGAAAGGGACATTTATGAGCTCAGTTTTTTCTCATCTTTCTGCTGTTTTGGGGCATGATTCAAAATCAGCCCAAAAATTGCTGGAATTGGATTTGTCTGAGCTAGTTGCCCTCGGCTCACTTTATGCCCCTTGGAGAGAAAGAGCCATGTCAGGTTATTATGTTTCCTCTGCTCCCACTTGTTGGCATCTTTGAAACAAACCATTGGTGACAGGCTACTGCTTTAATTGCCACCTTCGAAATAGGAAAATAATGTTGCCTGTCTCCACCTCCAAAGGCTATGCAAGATTTAAGTCATCCACTTTTTCTGCTTGTTCCTCTTGTAAGTAGCTTTGAGATTCCTGAAAGGGAGGAAATTAGTGGATATGCATAAGGTCAGGTTAGCTCACCCACCCTTTGTTATGATGCAGCTCTGTGTGATCATCTTTTAGAAGAAATCTTGTGCTCAAATGTGTACTAAACCCAGCAGGAGTGAAAAATCTCGCATCACCTAAAAAATAGTATTTCTCTTTTGGAATAATCTAATATACTCATTCCTCGTATATGTTCATGTTATTTGTTCTGCCTGCCTTGAGAGCTCAGCCTTAAGTAAAAACATTGTAAGAAGAAAAACAAAAGACCTTCCTGGACAGATCTGTCATTTGTATTATAGGTATTGCAGTCAGTGTGCATCAAGGCTTAGAGGTTTTCCCTGAAAGTTGCTTTGCTCTGGGGAGTATCTTTTTTCCTGCTATGTCTTCATCTTTACAGTTTGTTGTGCTCTCCCACTGCCAGTCCAGTGACTGTCTGAGTGCCAGCAACACCTAAGTGGTGCTTTTGGTCTAACAGACTCTCAAGGGCTGGGTGCTGTCAGTAGGTTGGCATTGGTAGGATACCTCCAGCAATGCTCTGGAGAAAGTGTTAATGTCACAGAAACACAGAATCGCTATGGTTGGAAAGGACCTATAAAACCATCAAGTCCAACCATTATCTATCTCTGCCTGGCCTAATTCTACACCATATCCTTGAGCACCCTATCTAGATGGCTTTGAAATACATCCAGTGATGGTGATTCAACCACCTCCCTGGGAAGCCTGTCCCAGTCCTTGACAACCTTTTCAGTGTAGAAGTTTTTCGTAATGTCCAACCTAAACCTACCCTGGCATAACTTAACATCATTTCCTCTTGTCCTGTCAGATGCAGCTTGTAAGAAGAGACCAACTCCCACCTCCCTACAACCTCCTTTTAGGTAGTTGTAGAGAGCAATAAGGTCACCCCTCAGTCTCCTCCAGGCTAAACAACCTCAGTTCCCTCAGCCGCTCTTCATAAGACTTATCCTCAAGACCCTTCACCAGCTTTGTTGCCCTTCTCTGCACCCCCTCCAGAACCTCAATGTCTTTCTTGTACTGTGATGCCCAAAACTGAACACAATACTCAAGACATGGCCTCATCAGCGCCAAGTACAAGCCAGTATGCCATTGGCCTTCTTGGTCACCTGGACACACTGCTGGCTCATGTTCAGCCAGCTGTCAATCAAAACCCCCAGGTCCATTTCTGCTGAGGAGCTTTCTAGCCACTCCTCCCCAAGTCTATAGCATTGCATGGGATTGTTGCGGTCCACGTGCAGGACTCGACACTTGGCCTTGTTAAAGCTCATACAATTGACCATGGACCATCGGTCCAGCTTGTCCAGGTCCCTCTGAAGGGCTTTCCTACCTTCAAGCAGATCAACACTCCCACCTAACTTGGTGTCATCTGCAAACTTACTGAGGGTGCTCTCAAGCTCCTCATCAAGATCATTGATAAAGATGTTAAACAGGA
>VYZX01001610.1:7985-60608 GCA_013401335.1 Brachypteracias leptosomus | reverse complement strand
TAGACATAAACATCTCCTGTTTGACCACCAGCTGTTTGAAATTATATTTGACTTATAGCCTGTGACTACTGTGTGTTTTTTAAAAGGCCTTCAAAACAAATGCTACTTAAATTTGGTATGCTTTTGGTCTGGATGGGAATCCAAAATTTGTCTCCTTTTTAAAAATCTATTTAAATGGGACTTACTTTAACAAAGTGCTGTTTTGGGGCACTACCTTGCCTTATGATTAACTCTAAGCAAGTCTCAGTGAGAAAACATTTATTTAAAATATGAAATTCCTGAGGTCTGTGCATCTCTAGTAGCTAGAAAGATTTGCTCCATAACCTTTCCTGACACCGAGATCAGACTGTCAGGTCCATAGTTCCCCAGATCCTCCTTCCTACCTATCTTGTAAACGTGAGTCACATTAACTAATTTCCAGTCAATTGGGACTTCCCCAATTAGCCAGGACTTCTGGTAAATCACAAGGAGTGGTTTGGTAAGCACATCAGCCAACTCCCTCAGTACCCTTGGATGTAACCCGTCTGGCCCCATAGACTTGTGTATATCTAGGTGGTGCAGCAGGTCGCTAACCATTTTCCCCTGCATTATGGAGGTCACCTCCTGCTCCACATCCCTGTCTTCCAGCTCAAGGGGCTGGCTACCCAGCAAGCAGCTGGTCCTGCTATTAAAGACTGATGCAAAGGCGATATTCAGTACCTCAGCCTTTTCCTTGTCCTCAGTCACTGAGTTTCCCCCTGTCAAGAAGCATTTACAAATGTTTCTTTTTTGGCTGCAGCTGGTGGAAAGGACATAGGTACACTAGCAATTGGTGAGGCTGGAGGAGACACCAGCTTCAGTCACTCCAGCTCATGCACCTTCCCTCACCTTTCAGTCTGGATTTTTGTCCTGCCAAGATGAGAAATGGGGCTTGAGCTGCCACACAGGGAGCTGCAGGGTGCCAGTGGCTGCCCATCTTCCCAGATGTCCTGCAGCTGCTGACTGGGGTGTGCTGAATCCAAACCCATGCATCTGCTCAGCTCCAAGGTCTCCTGAGGGGGCCAAGGCATGGGAACAATGTGTGCCTTATACAAGGTGCCCAGGCCCCTGGCTCCTCAAGGGCAGGTGAGTGATCCTTCACAGGATCTGTTTGGATCTTTGTGCATTGTGGAGCTCCTTCCTCCCAGAACTTTAAAAAAAGGGAAAATAACACCATAATGTTTTTAACTAAGACAATTCTCTGTTTATGTCAAGTTTTATTGTCAGCCCTGTTGTTAGCTTCTTATGATAGAGCCACCAAGCTGGCTCCTTCCCCACACATGCACACAAGTCCCCACTGGCTTCACCAAGGCTCCGGCCAATGCCCTGGGTATTTCTGGTACTACCAGAAATACATCAAGGATGGGGTCACAAGCCTTTACTGCTTTATAACTCTAGGATAAGAAAAGTTGATAGCCACTATTTGGAAACGCAATAACGTGATACTACTTCTGAGGGTTTTGTTAGGCTTTTCTTCCAGCAGGTCCGACACAATGTAGTTAAACTGATTACAGTGAGGGGAGGAAGCACAGAGAGGATCACAAAAAATGGACAGGTTAGGGGGCAGAAAGTTTGTGTGTCTCTTGGCTTCCCATGTATGTGAGTGACAGTCTCCCTCTGACAGTGCCTGCTTCTCTGAGAGGAGGTATAAGCTGTTTGGGCACAATATGTCTTTTATAGGGGTAGGCTCTGGCTCTTGGCAGGGCTCCTAGAGTTTGGCTTGCTCCTCCATAGCAAGCTCAGGGAGCACTGCTAATGCACTGAGTTTTCTCAGGAAAAAAGAACCCAACCTTTTCAGCTGAAATTACCATTAGGAAACTTCCACTGCCAGGCAATATAGGTTTATATGTGCATGAATTTAAGGTACTGTTGAAAGGAAATATACTGACATGAGGGAAAATGTCAAAGGAAACTATGATGCACACTAACAATGTTCCAATTAATTAATAATAAGTGACATGAGAAGGAAATGTTTGATGTGGGACCATCTGCTCGGAGCTGTGGCAGTTCTGCAGCGTGGGGCGAGCTGGAGCACAGGAGCCATGAATAAGCGAGGACTCCCCGCTGCACTTTGACGCAGGTGGCTCAGTAGCTGTGAAAGGAGATTTTTGAAGGACACAGGAGTTTACTGATTAAAAAGATAAATCTCCTGAATTGCACTCCTATAATTACATTATCATTACAGCAAATGCAGCTAAATTAACTTCCAGGAGCATGGCTTTTGCCTTGCCCCACTATGTTTACATACAAATCCCTTCATGTAGCAGCCCCTTGACTGCTTTGCTAGCTTGTTTAGTACCATATGTTTTGTCCTGTACACTCAAATGGACAAATTTAGTCATCTTAGTAATCCAAATAACCACATAAAAAAGTCCAGAACATTGATTTTAGTCATATGGTGCTCTGTCTCTCCCATGACAGGGGAGTCTGACTCACTACCTGAGCTCAGATCACCTGTCAGAACTCATCTTTTCTCCTTAAATCATTGCATTTGGTATTCTTCTGCCACAGCAATACACTGAGACCTTTATTTCTTGCAAAGCTCAGCTCTGCTTCCTCACAACTCAGCATTGTGCCTTGGGATTATTGTGCACAACTCTTTGTGAATGTGATTTAAGTGAGGCTGGTTTGCACCATGGGAAGCAATGCTAATTTGTACTGAAGCTGGGGAGGGAGGAAAATGTTCAAACTGGGAGTGGAAGAAAGGAACAGCAATACCAAATCCCCAGGCTTTGCAATGATAAATAAATGCACGGCTAACAACAGCCCAGTTTTTCCTCCTGTGCTATTTGGGTAATGCTGTCCTTGCTTCTGACAGGCCTGTGAACTAGCAGGAAGGTGAAGGGGCTGTGTTGTAAAGAGCATCATGTGGGATGAAAGAGAACACCTTGTTAAATGTGTTTAATATCAATTACTAGAAAGAAAGCATCTGACTGCCACTGAAAAATATATATGAGACAAATAACAGTATATTTTGTGTCCTCTTCCCTGCAAAGATAACTTTGAAAAGCTTGGCCCTGGATTGTCCTGTAAAGCAAGGTTCTGATGGAGGATGCCAAATCCATGTAATATCTGGAAGAGCTCATTTAGCTGTGGGCTGCCAACTTGCCTAGAGGCACCATGCAAGCATGAGGTTTCCCAAGGCAACATCTCCAAATTTGCCCAATTGTACCAGGCCCCCTGTGCTGTGGGTCTGGGGCTTGGCCACAAAATGAGGAGTCCCATGGACCATGGCTGAGCTTGGTGCCTGGGGCTGGGGCTCTAGGGTCCAATCAACCTTGACCAGCCAACCCAGCTGCTTACTCCTCCTGAGATGAACCATCATTTTTCTTCTGAGACCTCTGCAACTTACATGACCTCAAAATTCAAAGCAGGCAGTAGATTTATTTGACACAAAGGCACAACCATCACCAGTTGTGCAACAAGAGCAGTGCTTCAATAACCAGCCTACATGTGCTGGGAGACATGCAGGCTTATGCTGCATTTGTGCTGCCAAGCCTAATGTATGCATCTTGTGCTACCTTGCAGCGTGGGACTTTTGATGGTGCAGCAGTTCATGGTGGCACAAGCAGCCCTGATGTATGGGACTTCTTGGTGCTGCTTAGCAAGGGAGCACCAAGGCAATTTCCCAGGTCTGTTCCCCAGACCTGGTGGCTGCCTCTGGCCACAGACAACGTTGTTGATAGAAGTGGTTGCTGCTTTGATGAGGCCTAGAAGACAGCTGCTAGGAGGAGAGAAATGGATGGAAATCACCATCTTTCCTCCCCTCCCTCTTTCACAGTGCATTAGCAGCATCTCAGTCCTCATCTCTGCTGAGCATGGTGAGAAAATATGCTGCAACCAGCAACCTTAGCATGGTTGGATTAGAGGCTCTAGCATGGTGTTTGAGGTAGGTGGAGTAAGGTAGAGTGGGTACCTCAAGGGAAGAAGGAAGCTGTCAAACCAAAGCAGAATGAAAGGCAGAGGAAAGAGTGAAGAAGACATGGCTGGTATCATTCTGGCCAAAAGCAGATATGCACTCCCTTTTCTGAGGAAGACAGAAGGAGACTTGCTAGGCAGAACGTACCTGGTGGTAGGGTGCTGCCTGAGCGGAAGACACGTTTGTCCAATGTTTGTGTTTCTTTCTCAGTGGGAGCAAGGCCTCTAATTCACATATCCTGAACAGGACAGCACTGTCTGCTCCTGCTTGCCAGGGCTGCTGGTGGGATCCCTCAGTGGATGCAGCCCCTGTTAATGCCTGCATGGTCCAGCTGTATGCCCCAAGCCAGGAGCAGGGAGCTCCCAGCAGTTTTGGAACCATGGGGAGGGTGGAAACAAGCACCTTGGAGGCTCAGCCACTGCCAAGCAGAGGTTCAAGGATGCTGATGGTTGTGCTGGCCAGAGCTGAGCTGGGAGACAGGCAAGCACTGCCCCGGCAAAGCCCAGCTCTACCTCCCTGGCAGCCAGGCAACCCCAAGGGCAGCAGCCCCAGCTGTCTGCCACTGCTGTTGACAGCAAACGTGAGGCTTGGGACTGAATACTGCCTCCTTATCTCCCCTGAGCAGCCTTCTGAAGGAGCAGAGAAGGGAGCCGTTAGTTAAAAGCCTTATTAATCTATCCAGGGTCACAGTCTGTGACAACATGAGGGGTTAAGAATCATATATATTCCCAATCCCAAGGCTTTTAAAGACCTAGCACTAGGGAGGAGGCCTTCATTTCATGTCGCTTTGTGGAATAAAATGTCAGTGCAACAACAGCTCCAAGCTCTTTGTATGTCTGCAATTTTTTCTTTTTCAAAATGAAACAAAACAAAAGGAAGGTGACTCTCGCTGTTTGGCTGGCTCAACATCCAGCTACACATCAGAAATATCCATAGGTCAGCCAAGTCACGCTTGTACATAGGGAGACACCCTCACTGGCTGCACTCTTTCAAAGACACAGGATACTGGTCCCAGGAGGCAGGATTTTATCCCTTGCATAATACACTGTTAATAAACAACAAGGTCAAATGTTCCACTAGGACAGGTCTGTGGGTTAATCATGGCCTTTGGTAGCCAGGTTTCAAGAGGAGTGACACTGCTCTGTGCCCCTCCTGTTGCCCTGCAGGAAATGTAGGTGGATGGAGAGGAGAGAATGAAAGGGAGGAAGACAAGGGAGGCATCAAGGGGTCACAGTTCAGAAAGGATCTGAATCTGCCACACCTTTTTTAGCATTTAGCCAGCTCTGAAACAAACCATGGGCAAGTCTGATACTGTCATTCACTGCTATGCTCTTCAGAAGATCTGTCTGCTGAAACCCACCCTGGGAGCTTCCTTCAGATGGTTTTATTCCTGACTTCAGGACAAGAAACAAAAGCTGAGTTCAGCTCTGCCACTGATGACTGCAACAGCATTTTGTCTTGGGTGACTTTTGTCTGGCTAACTGTCTACCAGAGCTTCATTTTGTGTTCAGTGATGGCAAGAGCAAATAATTTCTTCTTAGGACTAAGGGAACGGGATCATTATAAAGAATTATAAAGGGATCACCGCCTTTCATTTAAACTGGTGAAAAAGTCTATACATTGCACACTTTGTTGCCCTTCAGTGTCCATGACAAAAGTAGATATATGAAGCTTTGCAGCACTAGAGATGCACAAGTACCATAAACTGGTTACTCATGAACACAATTTTCAGTTCACTTGTTTTCAGGAACCACACAGAGAAATCAGAAAAACAGCTGTGCCAGGCTCTGGCTTCATATTTCTTCTCCATAAGTGCATTCAAACAGGTTAACAACACAGCCCAGTACAAGGTTTTCAGCACTATCTGTAAATAACCTGGAAATACCAAATTGTCCTGTTGTGCTGGTTCCCCACTCGGCAAAGCAGAGACCTTTGCAGTTCCTCGTGCTGCCACTATGATATACTTACATGCTTTTATTACATCCCTGCATTGCCCGTCAGCTCTCCTCATGAATCCCCACATTGTTAGCACCATATGGATACAAAATAAAAGATGATCTGGCATACAGATGGAAGTAAAAGAAGCAACCATAGGTGAAAAGTCTGCTGCATGGATATAACAGAAATATGGTGTTGGGCTGGAAGCAGTCACTGAAAGCATCTTTTTTGTTTATTCTTCCTTCCTGCTGCAAGGCACAAACAATGGTCTTGATTTCCCCTGGGCTGTGAGGCAAAAAAGGTGCTATTCAGAATGAGAAAGTACCCCAGGGCACAGCCTGCTCTCTAGGTGCCTCAGATCCCTGGAGGACCCACTCTGCAGCTGTCTTTGGCCAGGTGGCGATGGCTTTTCCCTCTGCTCAGTCCTGCTACCAAGCTCAGCATTGCTGACTTCTGTAGGCAGTGTCAACATATCAGTCAAGACACTCCCACCCTCTCCCTAGTGCTCCCCTGACCCGTCTGTGTGGTAGGCTCAGGAGCCAGGAATCAGAAAGGCAAATCTAGCAAAGTCACCCTCCAAGGCTCGCTTTTTCCTCCCTGGCAGGATGGCAAAGACTTATGACCCAGTCCCATCACAAGAGAAAGCTGCAGAAATAACCATGGTGCCTGGTGTTTTGCACAGTGGTTGAAACCAGATCCACCCCTGTCACAGACTAAAGCGAAGGAACTCTGTTCTAAGGGAAGTGTCCGTGTACTGAGGTATGTGTATTCTTCTACGAATTCTCAGGCAATGCCCTGTCAGCCACAAAGACTGAAAAAAAAAAAAAAAAAAAAGAAAGAAAGGAAGCAAAGGCAAGCCTTTCCATATCTAGCACCATCCAGTGAAGTAAGCCATGCATTTTAATAAGGCTGTGGGCCTGGGTATTCTCAGGTCAATTTTTTTACTTAGAACATTTCTTCTCCATTTTTACTCCATGTATTTGCTGCACAGTAATCCTGGCAATGGAAGAAGTGACAAGTTCAAGTGCCTGTCATGTTATCTTGAGCTGTTTCAGGGGCCTCCTGGAGAGAATACCTTACTGTAAACTTTTGCTTTTTAGCATATTCTACTTCTCAGTGCTTTTCCTGAAATATATTTATGGGTTATTCCTAAAGTAAGAGTGTATCTGCACTGTTGTCATGCAACAAGACTTCCCTATGGGCTAATTTGGCCAGCACCAAGCTCTTTACCACCACAGCAGTGGTAATTGACCACTGTTAAAGGTAGGAATTCCTGGCTCAGGAATTTGCACACTGAACTGTAGCCATGTCTGTATGGATACAGCTGAAGGTGTTGCCTTCACCAGCTGCATATTGCAGGAGTGCATAACTTGGTGGCATGGGGAGCACCACTACACTACATATTTGGACTCCCGAGATCAAAGGTGAGAGGAGGGTTACCTTCAGGAGATGTGGCCATGGCAGCAGGGGAAAAGCATAGTCACCTTCCCCCCTGCTTTCTGAGGAGAGTAAACAGCTTGTGCTGCAACTTTCAGGTGAGTGGAGGAAGCACACCATCTTGCAGATGATTTCCATCCCTCTGTCCTCAAGCACACCCATGAGCTACCTCTGGTAGACCCAATAACACTGCCAGACCTCCTCAGCACACCATCTTTGCAAAGCCCCAGGAAAGGGTTTAAAGTATGCACACAGCTCTGCCTTGAGTATTGTCTGTAGCTGCTGTTTGCCATACCATACAGAGTCTGTCTCTTCTCAGATCTATTCAGCTCTCATTTGAAGCCTGTATAGCACAGCTCATAAGCATCTTGATAACTCATTGTGCCCCTGCTCATAAAAGTTTTTTAAAGACAGAGTACAAAAGAGTCTGCAATGTGTTGGCAACCTATGCCATAACTGGCATCTTGGGAAGGTAAAAGGCTGGAAACAGAACTGGTAAAGTTGCACTGCCTTGAGTTCGTAAGGAGGAAACCACACAGAGCTGTCATGCCTTCATTTTGCTTAGCAAGCAGCAGCATGCTGGAAAACTTATTTACTTTTAATATATTTGCTGCAGGTGTGCAGAGCTTGATAATTAAGAACAATGCCATATTTGAGACACATCCACCAAATCTTGATTACTACAGATGCTTCTCCTCAACTTACATTCAGTTGAATCTATATTTAACAGGTTTTTGTGTTATTGCTATCATCATACAAAAGTTCTTGGCAGCTGCAGGGACCAGGGAGAGTTGGCTGACTGAAAAGCAAGGCAGCATCTAGCTCTTTTTTCATGTCCTTTCCTCCCAGCTCTTGCTTCCTCTCCTGCCAGAAGCCCACACCTCAGGGGTGAAGTATACTACTACTGCAGAAGCACAATCTAATAGAGTATATGAGGTCTTGTAAAATACATTTTAGATGTATTTTAAGCTGAACTGGTAGTGTCACATTGTTGAGACCACCTCATGCTTACTGGTATAATAATTTTTTGTCTGTTGATTATAATTTCAACAAATGCTTTTTGACCCTCAGTCAAAAAATCTTATCTGTTTTTGGAAAAGAAACTCCAAAACCAGAAGAGCATTGCCAAGCAAAAATATTCCACTAAAATATTACCTATTTTTGTCTTGGTTTAAAAAACCCACAGCAGCATAGTTTGAAGTTAAAGCCTGAAATCTTCAGCAGGAGTTCTCTTTTGTCAGGGACAATTTTCATTTTATCGTTTCCATAAAAAACTGCCTCAATTGGACCCTAATGTCAGTTTGATGAAGCTCATTAAAGACTGCTAGCTGTCTGGTTAGCAGTGGGCAGGGTCCAGCCCAGGGAGAGCGTGACATTCCCACGTTGGTGGCTCTGTGCTCACAGAAGCTCTGGCAAGCAGCAACGAGCCCTGTCCTCCCCCACAACATCTGGCTGCCTTACTCTGGCATTGTGCCCCATACTGAGTCCCCTGCCCTGCTTCTTGTGGCCCCAGCAGGACAGATAGGGTTGAGCTACTGTATAGCAGGTTTTGGTGCAGAACCTTTGCACCTCTGAGGCTCTGGAAGAGGTTGTAAGACCCTGCGGTGCCTCACAGACCACAACACATCCTCAGTGCTGCAAGGGGAAACAGGGGTTGGGCTGTGGCAGATGACCCTCACCCTTTACAAGCCCTATACTCCCACTTACCTCTCCAGTAGTATCCTTCTTTGGGTCATGGTCACTAGAAATGAGAAGCTTGCCCTTCCTGGCCTCTCCATCTACCTTTATGTTAGTGTATGAAACAAAGCCAGAATGTGGGCTCAAATACCAGCCTTTGATCATCTGCATACAAATAATTTGTATGCTCCTTGGCACAGTGGCGGTCCATGGCCAAAAGTACCTGGGCACAGTTCAGTGGCACATGTCAGGGATGGCTCCCCAAAGGCAAAGCCTGCTCAGGGGCAGGAGAAAACTTTGGAAGACAATACAAGGTGTGCTGTATCTCTTACTCTCAGAAGCAAGGAGATGTCCTCAGATTGCACTGCCAAAACTTCAGTGGTGACACTGCTAAGTGTAGGCAATGTGAGGCTGGGAGAGTGCTGCCCAACCCCAAGCAAAACAAGCAAGAAAAGTTACTTGGAAGAAGGAGTAGGAAAGGCAGGAAAACTAAAAAGATTGCATGCTTTACCACATATTTCCCCAACACAGATGTTTCCCACATACACCCCTCAATGCAAAAAAAGGGATTTGGAACATAAATTCTGGGTACTCAAAGTCTAGAAGATGCCTGTGTGAACCCAGTTTTTCCTTTTTCTTTCATATAGTCTTTAGAGCCATGTATTCAGTTCCTGTAGCACATTGTATATGGACACCTTGTGGATGCATCAAGGCTGGGTAAAGAAGGAGTTTCTTTTGGTGAAGGTGTGTAGTGAATGTTTGAGGGAAGGGACTTCAGGAGGACAAGGAGCAATTTCATGGAGGTTAACTGGTCTGAATATTGTCCAGGAGCACTAGATGTTAATCCAGCCCTTGCCACAAGATTCCCAACAAAGCTGGGTGAGTGACTTAACCCAAAGGTCATCATAGTTTCTTGTTTTCCATGTACCTAACTTCAAATATGGGCTTGGTTTTCAGCAGAGATGAGCCCTCAGAGCCATAAAGCTTTTCCTCTTGTTTCTCCTTCCTCAGTCTCACTGGGTTGTTCTGGGAAGAATTTAACTGATGTCTGAAGTCCTTCCATGTCATAGTAATGAGTCCCATAGAAAAACCTGGAAGAAACAAATAGCTCCCGCTTGACAGCAGTGCTTACACAGCAAACTGCAAATAAAGCATGAGGCCACATATTGAACAAAACACCAGACAGTTGCTTCTGAACTCACTTGTGCCTTTTCTGTGCACTCAAGCAGGCAGGGGTGTGTAAAAACAATTTAAAACTTATTTTCCTTGCAAGGCCTGCAGGAAATTGGACAGTGAGAAGGAGGCTGGTGCCCTAGGCTCCTGGCTTGCCTTGTTGACAGGTGCTTTCTTCCTCTGTTCCCTTGAGTATTTGGATCCATCATTTGCCTCGTCTACTTTGGAACAGGAACAGAGCAATGAATACAGCTCTGAGCACAATGGGAGCTCCAGCTGAAAACAAGTTTCAGGGGCTACTTCAATATGTATCCTAAATGACTGGAATAATATAAACTTGTGCACAAATCTTATGTCAGCCTTCCTTCTCTCTTGTGTACCTTCCTCTTTGCCTCTTGTTTTCCCTCGTTGTTTCAATGAGGCTGCAGTTCTGCAATATTGTAACTTGGATCATCTCAGCACTCTGGTTTACAGCCAGCCAAGGAAAGAATTGTGATGGGAGAGCTGGCAGGGCACTGGGCTGTAGCAGGGAGGTGGGCATGGGAATGGCGAGGAAGCTCCTTGTGCTGCTCGCAAGCAATATGCCATAAACTCCTGGTGTGACATTTTTGTGAAAACTCAAGGAAGATTAAATGGGGGCCTCAGATCTTGGCCCAGTAAAACTTAACTTCTCATCTTCAAAGCACTTCATATACGTCAACCACTTCACCCTCATAATAACACCTCAAGCTGGTTGGGGAAGGTAAAGGTTTGGTAGGGGCAGAGCTGAAGGAGATGGGCACTTGTAATTCAGGCTAGAGTTTCTAAAGCTGAAATGCCCTGAAATGCCTCAGCATGAGTTAGATTTTCAGATGGGCACTGAATGCATCTCCAGACCTGCAATAGGGCTTCAGCAGTGCCTCCTTCCCTCTCCTGGAAAACGATTTCTCGGGGATATTTGTCTCCAGCTCATACTTGCACAAGGAGGAAGCAATGCCAACTCTGGCAGGGGCTGCTTGTCCCTTCTCAGAAATAGTTCCTAAGGCTCTTTTTTCCTGTTGTCTTCCCCACTTCTCAAACTGGAACCCCCCTTTCTCCCCTGCTGAGAGGCACTCACCCCACCAGCCAAGCACTGCCCTGTGCACAGCTTTTTATGTGAGTGCAGCGCTGACGCCAAAAAGCCCTTGCAGCATGAAAAATGTGTCCTCCGGCCTCTGGCTCACCCTGCCCTTGTCATTGAAGTGTTTCCTCTCCACCACTTGTCAAGCTGTTGCACCAGCAAAGCAGAACCTCATTGTCTCTCCCGGTTTCCTGCAGCCTCCCCACTTTCATGCACAAAATGGGCTGTCAGGCGCAGCGGCCAGGTACATAAAAGGGCCCATGCTGTTCACAGGGTCTGTGTCCCCATCTCCTTTCCCTAGTTCAGCAAACACACCACCAACAATGGGAAAATGCTTATGCCAGAAATACCCAAGCCAGGGTAACAAGTGCTTTGCAACCCTTCTACCCTTCTCAAGCTTGCTTGTGCCCTGAGAAGAGGATAGGCTTTGGATTTTTCTGTCTCATTGGCTGAGTTGATTTCCGTCTCTTTCAACAACCTTTCCCCCCCCACACCCCATGTCTCCCTGCTGCCTGTGTAAGTGTGTTTCTACAAGCCCACTTCCCTTCCCAGGCCTCAGGGCTTCCCCTCTCCCTGCAGGCAGGGTGCCCCAGTGCCTGCTCCCACCAAGCTCTCCTCTGGGAGAGCTGCAGGTGGCATGAGGATTAGCTTTCTTTGCTGAAAGAGATGTTGTGCAGCAGAGTCATCCCTTGACACATGCTCGCTTGGGCAGCGTGGGATGTCATGCTCTGTTCGTTTTGCACTGAACAATTTATGAAAGGGAGAGCTGTGTCTTCCCCTGCCCACATACAGGGCAGCACATTTGGGATAAGCCTCTCCAGTCTCAAGTGGCTCACAGGGAAACTTTGCCTTTCCTTAGCAAGAAAAGCAGGATGTGTCTCGCAGTGGCTTTGCGCTTCAGACCATAGAAAAGCCCAGGCTTGCATCCCCATGGCTGAAGGATGTCAGAGGCAGCTCCTCCCTTTGCAAAAGCAGCTGGAGACCTGCTGGCCTGGAGGTGCTCTCAGAGGCCCAGGCTTGGCTAACAGTGCTCTGCATCAGTGCTTCCCCTTCCAGGACGTAAATTCTTGCTGGCATTGCTTAAATAGGACACTTGTTTTTCTCCTTCATCCCCAGGCTGACCTAATGGTGATGAAGCAATTTCTCTGCCACTCAGTAGTAAAACTCCTTCCCCTCAGTACACAACTTGGTGGCTGCTCACTGATGCCAAGTTCAGGATTTTGGCCTTTGGGAATGATAGTTATTTCCAAATTATTTTCCATTTTGCAGAGTGTACCCTGAGTGTGCAGCCCAGCTCAGGGCTCCTCACGTATCACCTGGGGCCACTCTTTCCTCCCATGCTCCCTGACATCCCAAGAGCCTCCTCCAATCAAAGCCCCAGACGAACAGCCAAGGAGGCTTTTTAAGAGCCTGTGTGTGCCCTGAAGTGGAAACTACATTTCATCTGCCATTCCCAGGGGGCTGGGGTGTGAGAGCTTTTGCACTAAAGAGGAGAGTAAGCTGGGGCATACAAAGGGCTGCTAGCCCTTCCCAAAAAAGAAGGGAAGGGAAGACATCACCAAGAATATGTCTCAGTGGGACACAGAGGCGGGGTGGGATTTGGGAACATTGCAGTACAGGCACAGGTACTAAGGAGAAGGGGAAAAAGACTGCCAAGTGTCTCAGCTTTGGTAGCAATGCATGGATCCAGCGATCAGAGAAGCTCCCATATTTTTTGTGTGGAATACAGCGACTGTGTTCTGGATTTCGGAGAGGTGAGACTGTCAGGTGGAAAAACCTGCCTTCCCTCCATGGCAAGACCAGAAAAACAGCAACGGGAGGCAGGGCCCCCCTCCCCTTTCAGGGATCTCCATGCTGCTCTCAAGCAACCACCTACAAACAGACGTGCTTGCTCTGCTAACGCATCAGCTTAATTGGTGAACTGGTTGTTTATCTTTAAAAATATACAGTTGCCCTTCCTGTCCAGCCTTATGTCAAGGAATGCAACAGCTCTGATCTGACCCAAAACACTTTTCCCCTTTCAGATTATCACTAAAAGCCTTACCCTCATAGTTCCTCTACCTGCCTTGGTGTGATGCTTCATCCCGGCAAGCCAAAGCAAAGTCAGCTGTATGACTCCACAGGGAAATGACTTTGCTGGCATGCCTCATGATTTTGTACCTGGGCACCACTGAGAACTCTGCCAATGCCTATCATGACAGCTCAGTTTTTATTCACCCCATGACTTAGGGACAGATTTTCAGAAATATTTAAAGGTTGCAATTTATAGATAAGAAGTGCAGGTTTTCTTGAAAATCCCTTAGGCACCTACCTGCTTTAAACCCTTAGGTTTCTAAATGCATTTGAAAATATTGGCTCAGAGATGTTTAAACAACAGCAGCCACCCCCCCACACCCTGACTAGCTTCCAGGCATTTCTCAAAGTGACCCGTGGCAGCTTCCAAATGGACTGAAATGCATTGCCCGGGCTCAGATTTTTAAGGAAACAAAACAGCAGCTGAGAACATCAGTCACAGCAAAGACTGCTTTGGCAACAGAGAAACTCTGGATTAAGTCATGTGCAAATAGCACATGTGCTATTACTCCTCTAGTTACAGGCTGAAATTTGTGTATCTCACGCAAAAAGGACTTTTTTTTCCCCATGACTAAGTATTTTAAGACTTTTGAAGTTAAAATGGGAAAAGGGGAGCTGATGTGAAGGAGTTATCACCATGTAATGAAGTGGTGGTCCTGTCATGTGTCACACATCTCATGTGAGAGAGTGGGGAAGAGAAGGGCAACATGGTAAAAATGTCTCCAACGGGAGGCCATGTCCCCAAACACCGGCAGACAGATGTGCATGTGCATGCCTGTCAATAAAACACGGGCAGGATCCAGCTGTGTTACCATTCCTCTCAGAGGCACTGTTACAGTGGCGCTTCTAACCAGGAAAACTTTATGGCTTTAAGCTAATGGAGAGAGAGGCAGTAGTGGAAGTCTGGCAGAGGGAGTGGGATCCCATAAAAAGTGAAGGGAGAAAGGGGAGTTTTGCTGCCTTCTGCCTTTACAGAAAGGTTGGCCTTGCACAATGCAATGCAATGAGGTTTTGCACCTCTTTTTCTTTTCAGTTTTGCTAGGACAATGACAGGATCCAAATCACAGTGCGTTTACAGAAACAGCCCCTTGAGAAACCAGGGTGTCCAGGGAAAGTGTTGACCCATGGCTTCTCCTGTGAGAAGCTGATGCTTATGCACTGCCATCAATGTTTTTGTGAACATTCAGGCCACTGCAAGGAGCCAGACTATGCTGGAAGTTCACTATATGACTACATCTCTGCTTCTTGAACCGATCTAAAGGCTCAGAACATTGTGAGGCTTCAGATAAAGACATTGGTTTTGCTGGGAAAAATATCCAGGACACAGTGTCCTTGAGAGTCCTGCTGTCGCCCCTTTGCCTCTAGGTCCCATCGTTGCCCTATGCAATGGGCTTGATGGTGCAGCATTGTCTGGCTCTTGCCCCACTCACAGCTGGATAGTGGCATGGAGAGGTGGGAAGACTCATCCCCCCCTCCCCTCTCAAGGTGTTTGTTTCTGGGAGGCTGCAGCTGTAGCTGGCCTCATGACCTGGGCCCTGGCCAACACCATGGCTTTGGTGAGATCACTGCCTCAGTGGGATCAAAATAAAGTTGCCATTGGAGAAGTGTAGAAAACTGTAAGATTTGCTTCCAAGAATAATCTCCTTTATTCCTTTTTTTTTTTCCTTTGTGACAGAAGTATATTAATGTCAAACATCTATTAAACCATTGTAGCAAATATGAGCCAAATATACACCAGAAATTTACATCACAAGATTCTTCCTAGCAAATGCTACTTCTGTCTCACTGTTCATGAAAGGTACACATCAATGTTGCTGCATTGTCTTCCTGCTACTTGGGCAGGGACCCTGTTTTTCACCCCCAGAGCACCTGGATACACAGCATGGCACAGGATCAGGACTGTTGGAAGCACTCAGAGGCAGGGAGGGAGCAGAGAAACAGGGTATGTTTCCAGGCCCCTCGGGAGCCACTACATGGAAAATGCATCTCTTTCAGTCCTGGCAGGGTAAGGGCAAAAGAACTGTATTGTTACATAGAAGACTGTAAGAGAAAAAAAATCGTATAAAATCAGTGCTCTGTCATGGCACCTCCTTCAGATGAGCTTTCCATATCATTTTTTTTCACTATTCAGGGTTCATTTGTGTTTTACACCAACTGTATGACTGCATCAGTGCCACTGCCCTTCCTGCTGCAGGGATCTGGCTTCTAGCACCCACAGACCTATAATTTTGTCCACCCTAGGAGCCACCTGCCTCCCTGCTTCCCTCCCCCCCCAAGGCTCCTGGGAAACACCACTAGCCTCCAAGCACCTCATGGGGCCACCAAGTTCCCCATCAAGGGGGTGGGAACTGAGTCAAGCAAGGACCCTGGACAAGACCAGAGCCAAGTGTCTAATAGGCAAAATAGTGGCTTAACAAGTATCTGGTGTGCATAACTCAATAAACAGGAGGTAAATCTACTGTTTGGATAATGGCGGCTTCTCCTTATGGTCTGACAAAACACTGAAATCTCACAGAACCAAATTACTGTCTAGATTTTCTAATGCCCAGCTACAAGAAGATCCAAGATTGCTGAAGGCTGGAAGGACGTGATACTGCAGCCCATAACTCCTTGAACTAGGAGTTGTAAGTGTTTAGAAAGGATTTCTGCCATGTGACTCCTATCAGGAAAACAGTCCACTTGGGCTGAAAGGATTCCAGGCATTGAACTTGTAGGCCTACAGCTCCCCTGAGGCTACATATTCATTAGTACAATAAAAGGAGGAGCAGTAGGGTCACCAAATGGTGTCAAAAGGATGAGAGATGGGGGAAGCAGCAGTCCCTCACCAGCTCTGCCTGTTTCCCTCTGTGGCTTGGAGATAGCACAGCCACCTCTCCTTGGGCCAGGAGTAACACTCATGTTTGAGCACTCAAGGTTGGAATTCACTTCTCTCCTTTTAGAGGTCTAAGATTAGTTCCCTTAACAAACATGGAAGAACGACAGACATTGAATTCTAGAAGTCAAATTATGTCACCCATTTTGACAATTTAGTTTATGAAGATGACCCTATGTTGTCTGGTGAGAGAACAAGCTTCAGAAAATAAGTCCAAGAAGCTACGATGTCCTTCATAGGTAAAAGAAGATCAAACATGGGCTGTGTTTCTGAGATGTCCACTCAGTTTGTCACTGACCATCAACAGTCATGGGAATGTGAGTATATAGTGACAAAATGAGCTCTGTANACTCCTTAGCATGCACAACAATTATTAACCTACTCTAGTGTTACAAAGTATTATTGTGTCTATCAAATTTCTTTAGCCCCTTCTCTCAATATCGGGCTCTCTTAATCTCTCTAAATTAAGTAAGAACAATTAAATGACTACAAAATCAAATAAACATTAAGGAAAAAAGAAGAGATTTCCATTTGTTCTGCTCATTAGAAACCCTGGTAACACCTGCTGGGTTAGTGACAGACCAAAATGTATTCTATTTGTCTTGGAAAATGGCATCACATAGCAGATAAACTTAAGAGAGCAACATGTGTGGGCTTAACATTACCATTGCAGTCACACTGGCATGTACAGAAGAAAATCAGCAGTAACTCTACTTAAGGGGAGAAAGGCAAATTTCAGGCCAATTAGCTTCTGAGGTAGCTCAAAAAACCTGGCAGCTTCACAAGGAAAGTGAAGAAATAAAGAGAAACACCAGACTGTGAGGGATCAGCTGCAAGAAACACAAGCCAATATGAAAATCTTCTCAATCCTTCTCTAAATAAGACCTTGGGAGCAGAGTTAAGCTGTATAATATTGATCTAATGTAACAATATTGCTGCTCCTGAGTCTATAGCCAGAGGTGGTTGTGCATGGGACCAGAAAAGAGCTGCTGTGAGCTCATAGTTGTCACAAAGAAGAGAATGGACCAGCTCCTGGTATGCACACTACCGAGGTGCTCCTGAGAAAAGCTGACTCAGGAACTGGACATGAGAAAAGCAAGGCTTTGAGTATACAGATGGAGTAATTTCTTGTCATCTGGAAGGTGGCAAGGCAGCAAAAGCTGCTCCGTAATTTTCTTCCCTGACTTCGGACTCCTCATACTCACTTCATAGCAGTTTGGCTACATCAAATTTTGCTCTCACTGGACTGCTGCTGAGTGTAGACACCTAAACAGAACATGCCACCTACTTTTCTTGGTTGTGACATGGTCTTCTCTCCTCTTCACTGTACTTCTTTCACTGGCAGCTTCCCTCTTCTGCATCCTCCTAAGAATTGGTGGTGCAGGTTAGTTGGTCCTTCACTCCAATGGAAGAAGCAACAGGTACTGAGTCTTACCACTCTCCATGGGGCTGCACTCAGGTTATCTCCTGTGTCCTGGACACTTCTCCAAAACTCTCCATGAGGGGCTCAAGGCACCACAACTATAGGGTGACTTGGCAGGGAATAAATAAGATTTTGACTAAGAAAGACAAGTTGAAACAAGGGAAAACAAGGAAAGAAGAACTGATGGGTGGACAGAACCAGTAAAACAGAGAAGAGCAAGAAAAGTTCATGCTGCAATCAGAGTTCACCTGACTTGTGCAACCTTGACCCTGTGCTGCCCAGATAAAGGCCATGGCACAAGTTACAGCTACCTGAAGGCTGCTATAATTTATTGTGGGCTGCCAATAGCCCTGTGAAGCAGCTACAGCAGCTATTCTGCAAAAGAAAAGGAAACCCTGTCAGGGAGAAAGAGCAGGGTGGGAAAGCAGTCTCTGCTCTGTGGCATTATGGGAACCAGTGTGACATTTCACCATGACTGCAATGCTAATGATGAAGTGTTTTCTGCATCTTAGTCTTCAAAATACTGGGTAGGCTCAGCTCCCGGGCTGTTATATCACTTTGAATACTCTCATGCTTGTGGGATGCTGGGGTGCAGCATCTGGCCAGAGACAGAGACTTCACACCACTCACCCCAGCATGTCAGTACAAGCAGCATAAGGAGAGATGACTCAGACTGAAATTGAGGTGTTTACCTTAGGGGAAACTTTAAAGAAAAAAACAAACCCAACAGATTTAGAAAGCTTTTAACACCATCAATGAAAGGCGAGCTCACCACAACAGAGCTCAGGGTAAGTGCTGGCTGTGGGAATGTCCCCAGAGGGGAGGATAGCGGGCCAAAGGCAGCATTTGGAAGGACAGGTGCAGTGTCTCCCCATTCGCCCCGGAGCAGGCAGACGCAGGCAGGCTGCAGCTGTGAGCAGACAGCCTCTGGCTCCCAGCAGGACTCCTCTGTCCCAGGGACTAGTGCGACAAACACATAAGCACCTTCTTGGGTGGATCAGTCAGTTATTGATGAATTCAAAGAAAGTAACTGGGGAAAGCTTTACCTTCTTTCTGCTGTTTCCAGGATATCAAGGATCACAGAGACAGAGCCTTATTTGCCGTGATGGTGTTAATGCTGCCCAAGCAGCTGGCCTGTACCTCTGGCTCTAGATAATGGCAGCTCCTTCAAATGCCCCTGCAGAGCCCCACTGATGCTCACCTGCTCCTCCCCACTGGTGCAGCAGTTAAACATAGAGACCCTACCTATGCGCCTGAACTCTGCTTAGTTACTACTTTGTATCATCCCATTCCTGAGGACTTTCTTTGCTGCCATTAGAAGTGCTGTTTTCTTATGAGCACAAACAGCTCCTGTGCTTTCTGGGAAAGAGCAACAAATCAGACCTGGCAGCTCTCGGGGGACAAGAGTCTTGTTTCACAGAAGAGAGGCAGACAAGAAAGTGAAGGTATGAGTGACAGCCCAGCCATCAGACCCAAGGAGAAGAGGTCCCTCTGGGCCTTGCTTCAAAGAGATATCTCAGAAAATACTAGAGGACAGCAGGAGCAGTGACCTCAAAGGTGCCAGGCACCCCTGCAGAGACAACATCAGTAGAAAGGAGAGAGGAGGATGGCTTGGGAAGAGCAGAAAGTTTTTCACACTGTGTTTAAATGGTACTTGGTGCCTCTGTAGCACTAAGCTTGAAATGTTCATGTCTTTTTAATGAGCTTCACATCATTCCTTATTGCAGCCTTTGTCTACAGCTGAACAAACATGGTTGCAAGTGGGCTACATGCTGCTCCCAAGGAAGGTGGCGAACAGAGCCATGTTGGCTTTCTGGAGTGAGGCCAAGGAGATGGCATCACCTATGTGGCAACACCTTACCAGAGCAGGGTGGTAGATTTCAGGCCTGCCATCCCTGACCCTCTGACATTGGTACCTCTCCTTTCTGGAAGAGACTAGATGCTGACTCAGAGAAGGCCTGGGCTGAACTTAACACTGCTATAAGTGCCACCACTTTCTTCCCCACAGCCCAGCACTTTTTCAACTCCATTAAGCCTCAAAGCTCCCCAGCAGCTGGGGTAAATGGTTATGGAGGGCTGGCTGATGATATTCCCCTGTCTGTGCATGCTTTTATGTATGTGCATCTTCATTCCATAGTGGGTAATATTGAGGTGCAAACAAGAGAGGATGAGGACTTGTACAGATGCAGGGAAAGAAGGGAGAAGGGAGCACAATTAAACTGCAGAAGGGCAGGCAATAGCAATTTTGAAGAAAAATAATAATAATTTTAACAGTAGCTGACATTCTGTTTGGAAAGGCAGCAGGAACATTTGTTATCTTTTCAGCCAGAATGGCCAGCTCCTGGTTTATTGATGTTATCTTGATGATGTTATCTGAAATGAGAATCCGGGCTTTGAGAACAGTGGTTGATGCCTTCTGAGGGGCAGAGTGATCGAAATCAATCACGTTTTATAATCCACATCAGTTTCTATAAGCAACTCAAAAATCCAACTGCCCCACTACTACCAGTTTTCCCTCAAAGGCTGCAATTCATCTGTCAGAAGCAGCTTCTTAGCTCAAGCTATTGTTGCAGTAATGGTGGCTAATTAACAAAGATCCCTCCATACAAGATGTGCAGATGCACAGCAATGTGAAAAAGCAGAGCTGACTGAAGACTAAACTGAATTTTTCATCCCAAGGCCAAGGTATACAAGACTCCTGACACATGAAGGATAAGCTAGAGGAAGAAGAAAAGACTGAGATATGCAGGCTGCAAGTGGAATGGGAAGTGACAGTCCAAACAACACACAGCCATAGAGTAACTTTGCCTGGAAGGAGCCTCTGGAGCTCACCTAGTCCAAGCTACCTCTCAAAGCAGGCACGTTGTCAAAGTAAAAGCAGGTTGCTTAGGGCCTTGACAAGCTGACTTCTGAACATCTCCAGAGGTGGAGGTCCAGCCACCTCTAGCAGTAACATGTCCCAGTGATGAATCATTCGCACTGTAAGGTTTTTTCCTGATGCCCAACCCAAATGTCCCTTGTTACATCTTGTAACAGTTGCATCTTGTCCTTTCTGAACCTTGGAGAAGAGTCTGGCTCTCCTTTCTCTATAACCACCTATGAGATAGTGGGATCCTGCAATTATTTCTCCCTTAATGTGCTACTTCTCCAAGCCCAGCTCTTTTAGTCTTTCCTCATCTGTTGTATGCTGCAGCCCCCTAATTATCTTGGAAATTGTCTGTTGGCCTTGTTCCATTCTGTCCAAAACAGGATACTTATGTGGCCTCAAAAGTACCAAAAGGAGAGGCATAATGTCTTCTCCTGACCTGCTGGTATGCTCTTGCTGGTGCAGCCCAGAGTGTGGTGAGCCATCATCTCTGCAGGGGGTTCTGCTGGCTGCTGTGCAGCCTGTTGCTCACCAGAGTCCCCAGCACTTTCCTACAGAGCTGTTCCTGAGGGAGCTGGTCCCCAGCCTGTGGTGTTGTGTGAGTTTGTTCTGTGTCAGATACAGGTCTAAAGCATTACACTACTTGGTCTTCATTTTTGTCAGTTCATTTCCTCAGATTGTTAAATGTCTCTCTGAATCGCAGCACTAATGTCCAATGTGGTGACCACTACCTTCCAACACAATTTGGTGC
This sequence comes from Brachypteracias leptosomus, assembly GCA_013401335.1. NCBI lineage: Eukaryota > Metazoa > Chordata > Aves > Coraciiformes > Brachypteraciidae > Brachypteracias > Brachypteracias leptosomus. Next base: position 39,362 of record VYZX01001610.1, on the reverse strand, counting down.
CACCCACAGATTTGTTGAGGGTGTGCTCCATCCCATCTCCCTGGCTGCTAATGATGATGCTAAATAGTATCAGCCCTAGTATCAACCCATGGAGATGATCATTCATAGCAAGTTGCTAGCTAGACTTTGAACTGTTGGCCACAACCCTTTCACCCTGATGGTTCAACTAGAAGAAGCTGTCTTGGTGCCCTCCTATCCTTGTTTACAATTTCTATTTTCCTCCATATATAGTCTTTTACCTTGTTAGTGTTGCCTGTGAAGGTGGGGAAAATGACTGACAGAATGTGCAAATGTCTCCCAACATCACACATTTTTCTTTTAAAGTAACATCTCTAGTCAAATGTCTGGCAGCACTGCCTGTGCAATTCCCTTCTGATTTATTAACACCATCAGCAGGAGACATCAAAAATTCCTAAGAAATACAAAAAACCATGACAGTTGTCTCAGCAGGTACCAGCCTCACATGTAAGGCACATACTCCATTGCTAAAGCCAAAAAAGGGCTGATTATTAGTTCTTACCACCTTATTTGCATAAATACACAGAGACATCCCACTTGAGACACTCGAAGAACTATATTGTTGTCTATCAATGGTCCAAGGGCAGCAGAAAACCTCCTCCAGCATGCCTCAGCTGACACTTAGGAGCTGTCTGAAGCATTCAACTCCACACCATGCAGGGTCCTACACTTCCACTGGGGTCATTAATCAGTGCTTTGCTATCATAGTGATGTGAGGCAGAGCTGAGGAGAGAGAGAGCAAAAGCAAAGATGCCAATTAGTGCTAGGTAGGATACGAGTTTCTGCCCACTGTGACAGGGACTGAGGCTTCATTCCTACTTGTCTATTTAAAATGTTGACTTGTGCTACCCGTTAATACAACACATATTTTGCCAGGCACACTGATGACGTTTACAGTGATCCGAGCTGCCTGCTGTCAGATGTACATCCACAGCCTGAGCTGATGGCTCTGATACTGTACCTCTGACTTCTGTCAGCAAAAAGTGACAAGGACAGCTTCATGGTCAATCCAGAGGATTGACAGAGAGAAAAACCACCACTGTTATCTCATATATTTGTGTGTGGCAGCTCTTCACCATGCCAATGCTTATGAAGTGCAAAGGATATAGGTATTAAACAAGCATGTTATTTCCACAATCTTCTTCTCAGCAAAGAGACACATGTTTTATACCAGGCTGAAATCAGAGACTTGGAGGAACTAATTTTCGGTCTTCACTGTGCTTTGAATCGGTTCTGAATGAGCAAAGGATTCTCATCCCAGGCCCTCACCCTGAGCATGCAAGAAGGAATGCAGGCGTACAGGGATGAAAGCCTCCTCATGCCTGGGCTGGTGCACGCTCTGCAGCCAGTGGAGTCACACACAACCATCTCCTCAGCTGTGTCAGCTTTGGTTGGCTCTGAGTCAGCACACTGGAATGTTAAAGTACCTGAATCAGAAGATACATACAGGGATGTGAGAAAAGTAATGCAGGCATCAGCATGCTGCTGTAGCTACCTCAGTTCAAACCTCAGCCAGCTCGAATGCACATGTCAGCCTGCTCACAGACCCAGCTCTGAGAGCTCCTCTGAGAGAGAGGCATGTAATTCACTAATTAAATAATGAATTAATAAAATTGACACTTGGTTATTGCTTGTTGGTCACTAGTCATCATACAGAGCTATATTTACCCAACACTACTAGAAAGATATCTCCAAAAAGACCTGATCCCACTATGTTGACTGCTGACCTCAGCAGAGATGGCATCAGGCTTAGGGACAGCTCCATACTTTTGTATTCCCTTTGACTTTGGGAATGGTTGAATCAATTCTGACCTTTGTTTTAGGGAGACACTTCATTTAGACATAGAACTATTTTTTTCAGGCAAGCTGGATGCCTTGAAAACTTCCTGGAAAAGTAGTGCCCAATCCTTTCTTTCTCTTGCTATATTGGCAGAGGGGTAGCAGATCTTCAACTCCTTCCATCAGCAGGAGTTTAGCAAAGTAGCATCAACCACTCCTCTGGCCAGTGCTCCTTCTCCCAACCGCACAGGAGGATCAGCTCTGCAACTGGTGATCCTGGGAGCTTCTTAGAAGATAGAAAAAAACCTTGTTACTTCTATGTCCTGATGCCTCACAACTGAGGCTGTAGTAACAAAACATTTTAATCCTTCCCATTATCTTTGCCTTGAAGAATGTTGCAATATTCCTTATTAAGTTTTAATTTAGATAGGAACAACGTGCTTCTGAATGCAATTCTTCTCACGCTTTAATGCGCTCACTCGACTTTAATATTCAGGGAACTGAATAATAGCAGCAATGTATATCCCTAATTCAAACTATTTAGTGGCATATAAATTGAGTTTCTGAGGCTGACCTTCATTAAATGTAACTAGGACTTAAAAAAAGTTGTTGGCTTGCTGCAAAATAACCAGCCCAGAACTTGGCCTTATGAGTTTTAAGTTCCCTTTATCAAATTCCTGAATGCACAGGAATTTGTTGGCTCTTTCCAGAGTAACAATGGTTATCACCTGCACTCAATGTTTTCTGATGAGTTTATTATGCCTACGGTAACATTTTTAATATATGACTCGATTTTTTACATGACTTTGTTTCTGCCTCATCAAATGGAGATGATTATATTATTTATGGTTCAAATCCACCCAGAGTTTTCAGTGTGTATTACATGGACTTGGTACACACAATTTCCCCAGTAATTAAGTAACTGCTGGGAATGGGGCATGCCTTCAAGCATAATGCTTTGAGTATCTCTATCCTCTTGGCAAGCCTCATCATGCATAAACGTGCCTTGTCATACCACACATCAGAAATTGAAGATGTCTGTACAAATTTGGAAAAGAAATGGCAAGCTGCCGTATCATCTCAGGCTATAAGCACAGCAGAGGCTTAAACTGAACACAAGTCATCAGACTTGAGGCGAGAGAAACTCTTTGTCCATGTTTGACACTGGAGGTCAAATGTGGCAGCTGTTATGCTCCATTTAAGCCTGATCATTTATGAAGCAGCTTTCTCATCCTAAGGAGAGCTGGACCTGGTAAGTCGACAGAGGCAGAGCTTTTATAGAGCAACATGAGTGACTCGTGGAAGATGAGTCTCTCCTGTTGAGTATGCAGACCTTCTGATGGAGGCATCCTGATGGAGGTGTAGGCAGCACTGTACTGAGGAAAGACCTAAGTTCATCAGAAGTTGTTCTCTGGCTGCTCCTAAGGAGAAATGCCAGACCTTACAATGTATCTATAGCTACAGTGTCTTCTTCCTTTGTAATCCAGGGTAGGCCTGAATCAGAGCCCAAGCCTGGTGCAGCTCATCTTGGTACATGTTTTTGTTGGGATCACCACTTCTATTCCAAAAATAAACAAGGATCCTTTAGCCAGGCATGCTTTCTTCCACATGCCCATTTTTGTGTGTCCATTATACACCAGGTGGCAAAGGAGCATGGCCGGCAGGGCCCTGCAAACAGTTTCTTACTTTTTATTTTGGGGGGTTTCACATTCTAAGGTGGTGTTTTTAAGTTATCTAAGCCTACCCTGATCCCTGTTTCAAACATCACCCCAAATCCTACTCTCTACCCTCTCCTCGCTTACAAAGAGATGATTGAGAAGATTTGGCCCAAGCTAGAACATATGGAGTTTCCTGGGGTTTTCCTGGACAGTGAGAGATCTAGTCCCTGGGACCTGACCAGTCTGAATAGCAGCACAGTGTACAAGGGTGAGTAACTCCTCATAGGTGAAGAAAATCTGGATTAGTGAAAGAACAAAAAGGCAGCCTTCAAAGTTATTAAGGTGCATGACAAATTGTACTTGTAAGGGATTCACTGTGATTCTAGCTATTATCTGACTGGTATCTCTTCAGGTATTGTGTAGGAAGCTACTTGATTGGGAAGATATATTATTATTTTTAGAGTTTATTCTGTTTCATCCACTTTACCGTACTGCATGCTGTTAAGCCATGTTGAAGACAATTGTTAGTGTTGTACCACAAAACAGTTCAAAGTTAAAACAAAATACAGAGTCTGTCCTTAGCTGTGTTATTTCTGTGCTTCTGCCTGGCCAGCCACTGCACCGTGGGAGGCAAAGGCTCTGGGACAAAACCATGTGTGATTAGACCACAACACGCTTACATCTCCAACAGGACAGAAGTGACCAAAACTGGCCAGTCCTTTCTTCTGAGAACTCTATCTTATTCCATTATAAGAGTCTCCATTCTCATACCACGCATTTGCCTCTGCGGGGCTGTGCTCCTGTATTTGGAGGCAGAAGGTGCTCTCCGGGCCAGCACACTGACAGCAAAATGCCCTATGGCAGAAAAGGCTGCTACCTCTGAAAGGCAACCCAGATGCTCAAGCCACAACCCAGTTGTCTGGAAGGTTTGAGAAGTGTGTGCAGGCTTAGCTCTCTCCATCCTTCACCACCCCTTGTACCTGCAGGTGCTGAAACCTGCACCTTGCAATGCCCAGGTTCACAGGGATGCTGCCAACTTTGGAGAAGGTTAATAAAGGAAAATAGTTTAAAGTCAGCTAATTCTAAAACAGATTTTTGCAGGTGAAGACAAGGTATATCTGTAGATAACAACTCTCCAGATGCCAAATTCTAACCATCTGCCATTGGCAATGACAAAAAAAAAAAATCCTTAAAAAAAATAATCTTGCATGCAGCAGCCCAATTACATAGGTAGATATCAGCAACCCCCAGGCTGTACTACTTAAAACAAAACGTAGGAAACTGAAGGGGAAAGCACTTCACAAAGCTCTTGCTTTATTTGGCTTTCTGTGTTTCCAGTACCAGGCAGAAGAAGGGTAGGAAAATCTGTCAGTGAAAAGCTCCTTGGATATTTATTTTTAAAGAAATGCAAGTCAAACTAGCAAATGTGTTGTCTTTGCTGGAATACAGACATTATTCCAAGGCATTGTCATGTAGATTCGAATCTTTTTATTGCAGCCCACTAGCTCTTTTCAATAGCCTTCTTTTGAGTTACCACCACAACTATCAACTAAGTGCTGGGCAGCTATGTCGAACCCCAAATAGTGAGTATTCCCACGTGGGTGGTGACAAAATCCTCATGTGGTCTACATGGCTTTCACTGTTGCAGAGATGTCTGAGAACAGAATCCAGTGTTGAACTGGAGAAGAGCTCTTCAGGCTGGCAGTGAAGAAGACCAATAAAATAAAATAATAATAAAAAATAATTCTCATGAACTATACATCACTAAGCACTTAACAGTATTTTAACAAGGATTCCTGTGATGTTTGTGGCAAATACACCTTTTGGCATATCCTCTGCCCAACACATACATACACACACTTCAAGATACTCAACAACGTGCTGCATTCCTCCATAGTTGTCAGATCACATTGAAGATTACAAGTAACTTTACTAATGTATTATTACTGTCATTATTCAAGCAATTCCTTCTTTAGAAGTTATGAAATGTGGATCATGAGCAGAATCTGAATAAGCACATATTTTCTTTGTTATGTTAATGGCCTGGCTGATGTCCACCGAAACAGGCCTGTGTGTGCAGCTGATTGTTTTGTTTCAAACCTCTGGACAATTTATGCGTACAGGCTGAAAAGAGAGGAGCTCAGCACAGATCAGTTCATTTGATATTACCTCTGCCAGGACAATAGCCTTGTTTGAAAACTGTTTTTTAATCAAGATATCTTTACAGTAATGAAAATAATTCCATAATTGGCACTTGGGGAAAAATTTTCCTAACAATAAGCAATGTGGGAAGTGTCTTTGGGCTCCTGCAGTAAAACAGAATATTTCTTATGCTTATCAAAGCATAATTCAGTGACAAAAGATGATTCAGTAAAGTTACAGAATCACATGGATGAGCCAGTTACTCTAATAAGTTCTAGTTTCTGTGATGTGAAAACTTGCCCAGGCAATGAACACACAGTTAAAGCACAACCTAAAGAGATGGGTGAAATTTCCAAAGGTTGATCACTAAATCTTTTCAGGGTATGCCTAACACCTTTTTTTAGAAACACTACTGTAAATAGAATTTCCTCCAAGATTCACAGCATTTTTGGCCTAATTTGAATAACCAGCACTGAGAATATTCTAATTTTTTCCACCTCCTATTTGGTGTCCTTGCATTTTAGCCCAATAACTGATCAGCATCCAGGGGTATAATCATGTTTTCCCAACCCTAAGCTCTTAGTAACATGGCAAAAGATCATCATGAACAATTTTTTCCCAACAGGGATCTGGGCAGACCATACAGCTAAGTCTCATGAGATGCTCAAACACCTGGAAATGGAGGACATGTAAGCTGGCCAAAATAATGTAACTACCCTTCAGTCTTTGAAAATTTCCAGGAGGAAGCAAAATAGTTTCCTGAAGTGTTCAAACAGCAAGGCATTTTCATCCACAAAGTAGCCCCACAAACCCTGGGCATCTGCCATAGCCCTTGCAATTTGCTTTGGAAGAATTTCTCATGAGCTGATTGCCTCCAGCTGGATTAGTAACAGAAGCTACCCAGATAATCTCTCTTGACACATGTGATGTTGACCTCTTTACATACACTTACAATGAACCACCATAAACATCTGATCAGAGCCTCCAGTTCCCAGTGCTACAGGAATTTAGGCTGGTAAACACACTAGCGGCCTTCACTTTTGTTTTGTTTTACTGACATGCAATTGGGGCTTGTGAGAACTTCCCCAGTGCCAGCCCTGACAGAGCAGCACTGTGCATAGTCACACAGGACACGTGGAGCTTGAGCAGCCAGAGTGTGAGTTCCCTGACTCTCTGCAATGATCACAGTTCACGTCTGAACTGGACGAAGCACATTTGGGTTGAGTGTCCTTGTCCAACTCAGCCTTTTGCCTCTTTCAAGACTGACAACAAAAGTTCCCATTAGCATGAGTTGTGAAATTAATACCTTTTGGAGACATTTCCAAGTACCTAATCGGAGTATGACAACATACTGCCTCACCACATCTAGGCTACCAAAAAACCTGCTGCTTTCTTTGCTCCCTGCAGCTCAAGGAGGAGTACAGGGAGTGGGGCAGGAAGGAGGAGAGAAGGACTGCTGTTCTAAGCATGTAAGGTACAACCAAACCCCTGAATTCTCCTCTTTCCCTGTCCTTTACTTTATTTTTAAGCCAGAAGTAGTTGCTGTCTTTCTGAGCACAATATTAAGTCATCAAAGGTGTTGTTCCTGCCAAATTGCTCACTGAAGATGGAGTTCCTTTGAGCAGTGCTCCTCTGGAGCCGTTGCCTTCTCAAAGCACATTGCTGACACCACACCAGGTAAACAAACAGGAGAACTAGTTTCCAAGGACTTTTCAGACTGTGGGATCTGGCATCTGACTCTGCTTTTATACCCCTGTGTAAATCAGTGGTAATGCCTGACTGTGAGTGACCTTGGACCTGGGGTCCACAATGGAGACATTCCATCCTGTCTCCTAAGAGGAGCAGACGCAAGCCCTTGAGCTATGAAAGTGCAAAATGTTTGATTAATTCTCCCATACAAAAGTTTCAGAAGACATAAATACAGACCTGCAATTTCACTTTGGGGCTGGCCATGTGTTCAAGGGAGGCATCTGGAAGTAAGTAACAAGAGAGAGGAGGAGTGAATCCATGTTCGACCTTTCATCCAAAGCAAATGCTGTTTGCTGTGCCAAGACTGCCGCTTCACCTGCCACATCCTGCCTTCCTGCCCTTTTCTTCTTGCAAGATCCCAGGCTGGAGCTGGCAGAATTAAGCAAAACTGTCTGAGCCATCCTGTGGGTGAGAAGCTTTCTTCAAGGGAGTTATCCTACTCAGGGAATCTGACAGTCTGTGAATCACAAGACTAATGATCACTGTAAATTAAGGCAGAGTCAGCCATGCAGAAAACTCTAGTGGCTGAACATCTCACACATTATAAATAGGAACAGTTGCCTTGTACAACATGAAATAACCAAGACACAACAGGACATCCCTCACATTATAGTACAGAGACTCCTTCCATGCACCTGGAAGAAACACGCACTGTAATAGTATCATTTATTTTATGATTAATGCTTAGACTTCAAAGACAAATTCAGCTCCTTTTTCTTGGCTGCTCTCGGGTTAAATTGAGTTTGTTATTCACTTCCTGCACTAGAGAAGGAGCAAAGCTTTATGCATTGTTCATCTTTTATCGGTGTGGAAGAGAAATAAACAGATTTCACATTTCCCTGTCTCCAATTCATATCAAAGTGCCATTGAACCTGCTAATAGATTGAGACTTAATGATATACTGAGACCAATGGAGACATCCAAATCTGACTCAAGGATTCTCCAGGCTCAAGAAACAGCCCTAAGGACCAGGCTTGAAGCAGGCTGTCAGCAGAATATATGGTGGGGATTGCAGTGGCTCTGCCTTTCAGGACAGTCTACCTGTCTTCTGCTCAATTGAACCCAATTCCCTCTCCCAGGTTTGGCTGTCCAGGGCTCTGGCACCAGCAGAGAAAACACTGAGACAAGACTCATTTTAACACCATTGCTATCCCAGCTGTCTACAGCTTGAAGCAGCAGAATCAGCTGCTGAGGAAAGAGGTATACCTCTGGAAATAAGTCATATGTCTAATTACTGAGTTGTGTCACTAATTCTTCATTCTTCAAAACAAAAATTGGTATGCCTTCATACACAGTGATGGTGCTTGAGTCACATCTGGCCATGACAATCTGCACATTGGGCACTCCTGGAAGGTGTAACAGCCTGCTCCACCTGGTATAGGGAGCCACATGGGACCACCAGCAGATATGAAATACATCAGCCTAGAGATCCGAGAGGAATAACTGAACAGAGCCTGTCAACTCACATGCTCCCTATCACCTCTCTGTCACTGTAGCTGCACTCACGTCCCCCTAGCCCCCACCTTATACTTTTAAAAAAGATCTAGAAGTTCACAGTGAACCATCTTTGAAGCTCCCTTGCATGCATGCAAAACTTTTGTTGGTGTCTGAAATGATGAAGTCAGTGGTTTGCAGTGTGGGCAGCCAAGTGAAGAGTCTTCACTGTGGCAGTTCTAGTTAAGTGGTAGGGAAATGCCATTATCATCAGGAAAATATCATTCCTCCTCATTCTCCATGTGGAGGTCACAGTCTCATGTTTCTAGGCATTCTTCATATTTTTTTCTCACTTCTCTTTATGTCCCAGATATCCAACCTTTGCTTATCCATCAACAACACTGAGCAAAAGCACACTCAAGATAATGCATATCATGCTTTGCTCTATTTGCTTCAGACTAATTTTCTAATTTCTCCCACATGTCTGCAACATCACAGTGTCTCATGCTGTTTGCAGCCATGAGTGGGTAACCCATACTCCCTGCCAACCACTGGGGTCTTCACAAAATACCCGTTAGTGTCTTCAATCCCTGACCCAAGAATAGAGTTCATCCAAGCCATTAGCAAGTACAACATCAGCTCAGTAAAAAAACAGATGAGCACTCTACAGACAGGCAAAGCAGAGGCAGGGTGTTTGCATTGAAGAACATCCAAAGGACATGTAACCATGAGTCTGTGCTGAGGAATCTGCTATCATTGCCCATCAGTGGCTCTACTGGTTTACATCTGTTGCCAATTTGACCCCATATCTCAAGAACTAGTGGGGTGTATGAAAGACCTCAAAGTCACAGCAAGCAGGGAAGTAACCAACTCCACTACACTCAGTGGGTGTTAGGCAAGGAGGACCACAGAGTTCAAATGCTCCTGCTGTCACATGTGCTATGTGGCTTCACATGACTCCTCAGGATCAGCATGGGGCTTCTCAGATCTGGTAGCTGACAGATGTGGTGAAGCTACTCATCTGGGGACACTCAGGCTACATGGCTGCAATTGCAGCCTGGGAGGTGCATGGGACCCTTCACCATCCCACAAGCTATTCATAAGAGAGGTGGAGATTGCACCTCAGTAAATCTGTCTGGTTATTTATAGATTCATAGAGCAGGGTTTTTTTTCAATTCACACTCTATTTTTGAGTGTTTTGTTTCCCTTGGCAGTGGTGCCACTCACTCCAAGACTATCAATGAGCATTTTTTAAAGCCTCAGGAGATGAAGTCACTCTATGAAATCCTGCACTCTTTAAATCTAAAAAGACATTTGATATACGGTTAGGGATTATTATAAAACATACATGCCTGGCCCCAAACCTAGTCTTGGAAAACTCTTGTATTCCTTCCCTAAAGGATAAGAACCATATATAGCCTGGAAGTTGGGGACAGCATGGTTTCCCATTCTGAAAACAGGTCTCCTCTGCCATGAGACTAGCAGTGTATTTACACTCAACAAAATTTTCGGCATTGGAAACCCAAAATATAGCATTCAGGTTTCAGCTGCCTCGGTTTTCTTCCATCGTAGTGCCTGAAACAGCCTCTGAAAAAGGGAAATAGGCATTTTTGAAGTGTTAATCAAAGAAACTCATGATTTCACAGAAACACTGTGACTTTGACTGTCAGCTGTGTATAATGAGGCAAGCAATAGGAACAGCATGTTTTCTGCTACTTATGCTTCAGCATGTCAACATATTCACCTATATATGCACAACATCATTCTGTGTATATTGGCTCAAACACAATTATTTAGAAAAATCTGTGCAAAAAGTGACTGAAAAACTGAAATGTGGTATAGTCCTAATAACTCCTTGGTAACCTTACATAGTTCTTATCACCGTCTCTCCACTCATTTGGTTTTGCTACTAAATCCCTCATGCTTTCTCAGGCTGCTTATCCTTGTAGGCTGGAGGTCAGGTTGCACTCAGAACGGCAGATTCTTCTCTGATAGCATGTCCAATATGAAGGAGATTCCCTCCCTTCAGCAAGTTTTTAAAATGAGATTATTGATTTCACTTTGTAAGTGAATCAGAGTAGATCACATGACTGAGATGACTGGGATTGCATTTGAGGGGTAAGGACAAAAAGTGAAGGTTTTTCTGTGGAGTGATGAGCAGAAAAAGCAAGGAAAGGCTACTCTAGTTTTGAAACTCCCAACTCTGTCTTGGATGTTATTGGAGTAAACAGAGAGCAACAGAAACCCCAGTTATTTTAGAAGCTTGTTGAGGTTGCTTAAAATAATGTAAGATTTTCCTTAAGACATTTGCCTAATACAAGATCCCCTTCTCTACATTGGTTATCAGATCTAGGCACTGAAACCTTTAAGTGGAAAAGGGCCTTCATCTCTGAGTCTGTAGAGCACATGGAAGGAAGGCTGAATGATTTGAAATACAGGATAGCCCCGAAAGGAGATACTCCTGTGAGGTTTGATGTATAAACTACCATCTCATAACATCAGTGTTTCTAAACCCTGCCCTGGATAAGCTACTGGAGAAATACATGTGAAAGAAGGGACACTTATAGGCTAAGGGCAGTCTTGCAAAAAGCAACTCATTTTGGAGAAACAAATATGGTCTTTTCACAGACGATACCACACTGTTCCCATAACCACTGCTGGATTATGGGTCATTTGTACCTCTCAAGCTAGTGCCTGGCATCAGTACCCTCACCTCTGGGGTAAGGGGCTCTGTCAGCAAAAACAAAGATGTTTTTGCCCTCTGGTTTCTGGAGGGAGTGACAGCACGCCAGGTTCTGCAGAGCTGGGCTAGTTTTCCTGCTACAGAACCAGTTTACATCAAAGGCATGACGGTCTCTCCTGCCAAATTGAAGGCAGTGCCTTTCAATGCCTGTTTCTGTTTAAGGAATGCAAGTAGTTCTTTCCAGGCTCTGAAGAAAGGAGACTAAACTCAGGCGGTATGGCAGCGTAGCCTGCCCCAAGCACAGCTCCACATTAGTAAGTCAAAATAATGACATTCACAGCCAAATTCTTCCATGGATATAAACAGAAGAGGAGCAGGCGCCTTTAGCCTCTCTACAGATCAGTGGCTAAGGCACTCCGGCCTTCTGGTACTCAAGTCTATGGCACATATCCCAGGCCACAGCAAAGGAGCCCGGAGCATGAAGAGGGAGAGGCAAGCAGAGCTGCTGTTCTTTCAGCTAACCTGGCTATTGAGATTTTGGCTCTGTTCCCCAACATAATTTCCATTACCTTGGAAAATGATCCAAACAACTCCAGAAGCATGATCAAAAGACTACGAAAAAGAGCCAGAGGTGATTCAGTACATTGATGCCATGGAGGCATAAATGTACTGATGTACCTCAGTTGTCTCCATTTTCCCTTGCCCCCCATGCACCGGAGGGGCTCTGAGCACCAGCTCCCCTTGCAGTAACAGAGAAAGCACAACTCCTCCCAATGTATTTTCTACAATTCCTCTATTTGGTCACTGATGGCTCCCTTTGGAGAGGGCAAACACAGAAATGTTTCACTATTTCACATTGCCGTGCATTAGAAATAACATCCTCTGGAATGCCAGGAATTAATTTCCACACACAGTTACTGGGTTCTGTATATTTTTACTCTTTAGAAACTTTCATCTGTGTAGCGTAAAACAAAGACATAGGAAAAAATCCCTGTTACTGCCTACTTTCTTGTTTCATAATGCTTGTGCTTTGCTGCTAATATTTACAAACTGATCATAATAATGAATTCATTTATTGGTTACTTGAATCATGTGGCATATTGAGTTTCATTACAAATATGCAGAAAACACTTCTATTCAGATAGTCCTTTATGGACTTAAGAATCAATTAAGGATTGAGGATCAATTTGACTCACAAAATGAAACAGAGGTCAGAAATTCAGTGCAGTGTGACAACACTCCGTTATTCCACTTATTACGGCATCAAGCACTGCACCATAAGTGTTAAGACCTGCATAAACATTCTAATTTTAAATCTTATTTTTAGAGATCTGCAACTCAGTCATAGAGATTTGTTGCAGGCAGAACTTGTCATACAAATATTCAGCCTAGAACTAATTTTCTTTAACATGTTTTAACATCTTCCAAAACAAACAAACAAAGACTTCAGCACTTTTAGAAACACAGTTCTCTGTATCTTGATCAAAACACAGGACTTGATTCAACAATGAGCAGCTCTAGTTTGAAGCTAATATAAAGTATGGTAACATTAAGTAAATTGAGTTTCTCTAGAAGTAAAGTAGGATAACACATTTGTAGACCAGGCTCAAGGTCTCTGTTTATTAGATACTCTATTAGAGCCTGTACTAGATTCTAATTTAACACCAGCTTGAATACAGCTGAACTCTACTCCTCATAATAAGCTGTCCAGAAAGGACAGAAATTCTATAAAAATCTCTTTCTAGTTGATCATATATCATTTACTGAGGCATTCAACAATGCTTCAAACTTGTCTCAGCCAAGATAAGTTAGGTGAGTGAATCTCACATCTCCTGTTCTCATTTATTCAAAATGAAAAATCACCTTTGAGGAATAGTACCTTGTGTAGAAGAGTGAACATGACTGACTTCAAATAATCCGAACACTGGTCTTGCTAGCTAAAGCAGATCAGGGTGTTTCTCATTTTGTTGAAGATGCTCATAAACATTCATTTAAACATTAAAGGCAATGAAAGCAATGAACAATGAAAAAGTCTGGAAAGCAGACTATATTGCAGAACTCTACACCTGAGCTCATTTGTCAGTGATCCTCTCATATTGAAGAGAAAGAAAGAGGGCCTGTCAGTGAGTGACTCACTTCAGAGAAGCTCCATGATATCTTTCAGCTGAATCAACCTCTGCAAACTCTTGTTTTCCTTCTTCAGCTATTAAGAAAAAGTATATGATGAGTTCAGATGTAGGAGGCTTCATCCGGACAGATCCTCCTTAGGAATCTGTAGCAGAAAGACAAGTGAGAGATTTGTTTCCCAGCACCTTTGGATTTGCAGCAAATAGCAACAGCATGTTTGAAAACAGACTTAAACTAAAGAGGACTATTTTATTTTCAGCAACCACACTCCTCCAGGGAGTTTTAGCTAATGTGGATCTCACAGAAGGTGTACGTATGTGGTTTTAACTTCAGATTCTGCCCAACACTAACATTTTTAACCGTTTCTATCAGGACCATGTATGCACCTGTGGATGTCTTTACCCTTGTCACCACTACCATGGATGACATAAACAGTAAAGCATCTCCTGTCCTCAAACCATAGCCAGATGTAACAGAAAGAAAAAAACATTGCTGCATCTCCAAAGAGCATTGGGGTTGGTGGGAAAAGGAAGGAAGGTGATGGAAACTACAGTTACACTGCATGTCCCTGGATATACAGGGTAATTAACTGCACTGATAAGGCTTCAGCTGGAATGTTGTGCTCAGTTTTGGACTCCCAGTATGAGATGGATGGTAACAAACTGGAGAGACAGCAGCATAGTACTGCAAAGATGGTCAAGAGCCTTAAGCATATGGCCAAAGAGGGGCAGCTGAGAGAACTGGGCTTTTTAAATCTTGTTTAACCTGATAAAGAAGAGACTAAGGGATGATTTAATTGTAGTCTACAACTGTTTGTAGGGTATTTACATGCACAAAACAGCCAAAATCTTGGTAGTGTCAGATGATTAAAGGGGCAACATTCACAGATTGTGACTTGGGTGGACGTTAGAAAAAAACCTTTTAACTTCTTTTTTTTTTTTTCCCCAGGGATGTTGTGGAATTGCCGTCCTTGGAGGCTTATAAGATTTGGCTAGACAAAGCCAAACCTAACCTTGGTAAAAAGCAGTGGTGCTAGTTCAGGAGGTTGGACAGGATGACCTCCAGACATTCCTTTCAGCCAACATTTCTGTCACAAACTGGAAGTCCCGTTAATTGACAGTAACTGAAACAGCTTCTAATGGAAATGTGGTTGCTTACAGAAGAGGAAAAAATGTCTACACATGTATGAAAAATGGACTCTGGACCCTGCAAATCCATACAGGCCAAATGAAGAAAATGCACTTAAAGGTGAAAGAGAGCATCTACTTTTCTGGCAATGTTGCCTTGGCAAGTTTAAAGTCAACAAGGAGAACAAAAAACAGTTTCACTAAAAATTAGAGTTCTTCATATTTCTGCTTGGAGTTTGAATATAAAGCCTGAGACATACAAGTTTCATAGAGAAGGGCTTTTTTGGATAATACAATACTGAGGAGTTAATACACACTGGATAATACACGCTGGGGGTTAAATATACTTTCAGAGGGATAGCTCTTCAGCTGTACAGTTGATTACTTTGGACGCCAGAAAAGATACTTCATGCACATTGAATGGTTACTCCTATGGTTACTTCCAAAATAACTGAGGAACCATGAATTTATTTGTCTGCCACTAGGCAGAGTTCTGCAATCAAGTTTTGAATTGTCTCAGGGCTTCTGTGATAGATTGTTAAAAAATAAACCACATTAAAAAAAATAAATCTATTTAGCCAGTGAAGACCAGCTGGCCGAGGTATATAGTTTTTCCTCAAAATATCTGAAGTTTCTTGTGCTGCTTCTCCCTATAGATGACTCTAATGAGACTAAGATGTTTACATTTTTTCAAACCCACTTTATTTCCTGCATTTCCAGCTGCAATCCACAGTTTGTACTGGTAACATCAGATCATCCAGAGTTCTCATTATATGGTCACAAGCAAATGTTTCAAGAACACTTAGGTAAGTGTGAAGGATAAGATCTCTTGTATTTCACAGAATCATAGAATACCAGGTTGGAAGGGACCTCTAGGATCATCTGGTCCAACCTTTCTTGGCAAAAGCATCATCTTGACAAGATGGCCCAGCATTCAGTGTTTTGTTCACAGTTTACTGCATGTGTATTGTATGCTATGGACAGTTTAAAGGCAGGACAGCAGGAAGGCAGGCTGATTTAATCTGGCATGCAAGCAAGCAGCTTGCTGCAGCACATGGGGCAGGCGAAAGCCGCTGGAAGAAGGGGAGCAATAGAGATTGGGGAGCCTGGATGCTGGCTGGATATTCCCAAAAGGAACAGGAAACTTGCCTGTGACAAAAAGACTTACAAATAACCTGTAGGCTGCCAGGGGACATGATGCTTTCCTCAGGTGTCAGATGGGACCATGAAATCCAGGAAGCTGCTCAAAGTTCCACAGTACAAGCAAGAGGATAACACCAGTTCTCATGTGCAGGGAGCAAAGATTTGGTTGTGAACACTAGGAAAAAAAAAATCTGTCTCTATCAGAAGATCAGAGTATCTGTCAGCAATTGCCTTGCTTTCATCTGTATTCTCATCAAATCAAGCATTAGAGACTGGATGCCCTTTCGATATTTCAGGCATATTCCTTTCAAGAAAAAGGTGCAGGTGTAGCTGGGCCTCCGAGCACCTGAGTTTCCTGTCAGCACGGTTCAGCATCTCACTCTCATTCACAACACTAAGGGGGTTCATACCATTAACAATAAATGAGCATTTCCACATCATTTTTAAAAAGGCAGCTTGGGTTTTTCTGAGCACTTTCCTAGAAATGAAAAATAGTGATTTTTATGGAGGGAATTTGTAACATTTCTTGTAAAACATGTGGACAAGTCATTATCGCCTTACTGTTAGCTGTTCCCTGCAATGTGGTTTTCTGCCTGCATGGCTTGATAGAGAACCTGTGGTGCATTCAGGATTTATACACTAGCCTGTTAAATATACAAGCCTAGTTATTTCTCTCTTTCTCTCTAAGAGGATTATTAAAGCATCTCTATGACATTATGAAAACATTTAAAAAGAATGCTCATTGGTACTAGTCTGAAGATTGATTTAACTTTCTCTCCTTTGGTTTCTTTTAGAGCCTCTTCTATTTCATGTTTGGTTTATAAAAAACAAACAAATCAGCAGAACAGCTCTGGGTTGCTCTGCAATAACAAACTAGGACAGGCTGGGAAGGAAGGTACCGACACACAGTCTTAGCAAGAATTCACACTTCAAAAATCTAAGAGGATTTTATGCATGAACCTTAATAAGGCTATTTACAGATGATGAAACTCTCCTGTCAGCATCCCTTTAAAGCTTCTCTGTATAAATATCAACAATCTTGCTGGACAATTGGCGAGACGTTAGGAGGCTTACTGCATGCTGTGCTGTGAAGCTATCTAGTTTTAAAGAGCAAATGACTCATTTAATAGATACGGTTCTGTTGAAAGAACATTCTTCAGAGCTTAGTAAGAAGTTTAAACCACATTAACATTAGAAATCAATGAGCCAAAAAGCTGTGGACTACTGAGGTCATGGTTAATAAAGAAAGACTTCAATTTTATTTTCATATCCTGTTTTTGGTCTGATCACTTGGCCTCATTTTTAAACATGGTCTGGATGTAATTCACCATTCCACACAGAGAGACTGATTCTTTTTCCCAGTTCTACTCTCATTGGTAATTTCAATTATATTAAACCTGATTTACACCAGAGGAATTGAATACATTTGCTGATATTTGCAAAGAAATCAGCCACCCCGCCCACAAAGCACAGTCCAATTTAATGGTGCAATTTGGAGCTTTTCTAGCTGCGTGATGTACAGCTTCTGTTGGCTATGTGACATTAAATAGATAGGAATGAGCCTATTGTTTGCTTTCTCCTTTGAACGCATCCCTCCTCCAAGCCAACATGGACTGGAATTGATGGAAACAAGGTTGCCTCTGGTCTGTATGCAGACTGAAAGCATCCTGAACAAATTTTACATTAATTAGTGCTTATGTTCAAGATCCCCTAATCATAACACAAGCATTTCAGCAAACAGGCTTTGGCTAGTTCAAGCACTGAGCCACCCTAAAAGTTCCTTTTTAAGCTTCTTGACAGGAGAAGGCACAGAAAAGAACAAGATAGGATATTTGTACCTACTACAGTACTAGTGGTAACAAGAACCTCAGATGACTAGACTGTTTACTAATGGACAACTCTAGGGTCACGTAGTCTACTGTTAACAACTTTGGTCACTCAAATAGTCAAACACTTTCATCAGTTTTAAAATAGGAATCAAAGACAAAAAGGAGTGAGCTTCTAACATTTTAAGTTTGGGTTCAGTATAACCAATCCTCACTGCTTAGACACTAAGTCATAACTATCCAAGTACTGCAGATCTCCCATATTTCTGGACAGGGCTAAATCATGACAAAAGTTTTTCCTGAGGTATTCTCACAATTGCTTTCTACGTTCCAAACAGCAGATTTACAGAAGATAAACAAGTTATGTGAAAATTTCCCATTTTATTAAAGTCCTAGTCTTTGGACATGGAGTCATCCATCATCAATAAAAGCACAACTCATATATTGTCCATGATTGTTACTGATGCACTTCAAATGCCCCACTTTCTGACATGGTGTGTTTTTGTCTCCTTACTTTCTATCATCTCTCCTTAGATTTATTTTAAAAGCCTCCAGCTGATGTCTAGACACAAGAATACCTGAACTGGTATCAACAGCATATTCAATGTTTTTTTTTTTTTTTTTTACATGATATTGGTCAGAATGTGTCCATCTGTTTCCCAGCTTTTGGGACTTAATGATTTGCTATTGTATAGCAAGAACACAATAAAACATGAACTAGATTTATAGCTTTTCTGAAAAACTAACACATCGGTATCACTAATCTATCAGCCTCAGCTTGTTCTAATGTGGAGAAGGTCAATATGAATACTACTAGATTAATTCTGCTATAAAGCAAAGAAGCTTTTAAACATCAATGGTTAGAGTAAAAAGTCTCACATGTTAAAAAAAAAAAAAAAAAAAGGAATGGAGGACATAAAACTATTTCCCTAGAGAAGTCAGTAAAATAAACAGGATTCCAACACTGATATGTTTGAAACGGTCTAGCGGTTTCTAAAATGGAAGGCTATGAGCAATTTGGCCTGTTCATTCCATTCTCTTCTCCTGCTATGTCCCCATAAGCTGGTGTAACAGCCAGCAGTGTTGGTTGTCTGTCTGAAAGTAGAATCAAAATAAAGCCTAAGAAAATGTCTTCTATATCCCCCACTTTTAATTGCTTACCTGGTAAAGGTTTTTGAAATCTGCTAGATACAGTTATTTTGGAAAAACACATTCTGGTTGCTTTACCCAGGACTCAAAAACCTATTCAGTAAGCTAGTACTGTGATAAGACAGTGAGTGACTTCTTCAGAGTCTGCAAAAAAGCAAAGATTTACATTTGCAAGGCTGGAGGAATTGTACCTGCCTCGCTTTCTGTTCTGCAGCCACTGTGGAGAACAACGAGGAGCAAAGACTGCAAAATGTTTAGGCCTCGCTTGTCTCTGACTTTCTCTAAACCCACACAGACCTCTCCCTGGATTAACTAGACCAGCAATCTACTGCAGAAGTTTCCTTCTGGCTCAGGTACCATTGGATTCTTCTTGAGATAAAAGCAAGTGAACATGGTGAGGGAGTGAAATAAAGGAAGTGTATGGAATTGAACAAAAAATGAAACCTGTGTGCATAAAGAATTGAGATTGTGATTTATATTCTTGGCACATTTATTTCCAGGACTACTAAAGTATACCTTTTCCTCTCAGCTTATGCAGTCTGCTCCCAAACACACAGAAGCAAGCTTTGGTTTGCTTTTGAGCTGAAAGATGTTATTTTTCTTCTAGACTTTGCCGTGGAAGGGAGAAGCTGGGATGAAGAATGACTTGGTTTGGCAATAATTAACGGTTCTGATGGTTTCAAATTGTAAAACACCAATTCCTGAGTTCCATTGATTTTCTCATGTCTTAGAACCAATTAGCACAGAGTGGTCAAGAAATGCCACAACAACAACATAATGCATATAGCAATTCTTTTCTTTTCCAGACTTAAGATTGCTTTCCTAAGCAACTGCTCTACAGTAAGGTAGTTTGTATTACAAATATTTTAAACATTTTTCCCACATAACTGAATTTTAGGCACAAAAAAAAGATTAATTACTTTGAGAATTTATATTAATTAATACACAGAGGACAGATAGCTTCTGTATAAAGCTATCACATGCCTAAACCACAGTATGACTATGCTCTCAGGAACAGAAAAAATACCAAAAATTATCCCTCGTGTTTGTAATAGTGGTCTCAGAAAAAACTACACATAATAAAATACAGTCAACATCCGGAGTAACAATCCCTTCAATAAACATCTACATATAAATTAAGGTGTGACTTAGGGCAGAGCATTTTCTAATTTGCCATGATCTGTATTTGTCCCTTTTACTGAAGTAAAGACCCGTGTTGGCTCAGGTGTTTGAGTTCTGCATCTCAGGATTTCACAGCACAGTCCACTGTGACATTTTGTTGACATTTAAAACACTTCCATGTTACTGTTTTAATTCAGATCACAGATATCTTTGAAGTAAATTCCCCAGTCATCCCCACTTACTTTGCTTTGGTTCATATGGATTGGTCTCAGAGCACAGAGCTTCCAGGGGAAGCTAAGCCAGGGCCCACCTAATGTATGATTTCAGCCCCTAAAAGGTGTCCGATCACAAACAAGAGCCTGAACAACCTCCTCCCACCCCCAAAACCTAGGTTAGCAACATTCTAAATTTTCCCAGTGCTCCATAGTAGTTGCTTATGTAGACTTATTCTTTGCCTCCATGTGTCTAAAACCTTTCCTAAGAGCAGTCATTCAAAACAATTGTTATAGCAAAGGCAGACATTTGTTCAACTTACAAAACATTTCCTAGCTAATGTGCACTAACAATGGACATAGGATTTTACTCACATCAGTTGAATATATTTAACTGTTCAAGAATTTTCTGTAGGTTTGCCTGAATGCATTCTTCTGCTGAAAGGAAACTGGGATACAACTATCATCCTGAACCTTTTTTTTTTTCTCTCAGAAGGATAACCTGGACGTGCTTATTAGCTTCATTTAATTTTGCAAAACTGTACTTTTTAAATGTAGATTTAAGATCAGTACTATAGACAAAACATCTCACATACACCAATGCTGCAATCAAATCGTCAATTGCAGGCACAAGGAGGTGGCAAGCTATTTGCTGCTACAACTAATGTAAAGTAATATGAAAAAACTAGACCCCTTTTGAAAACTTTCTTCACGACCTATTTTTGGATAAATCTTTTTTTTTTTTCTCATAGGTCACTAATCAGTATCTGTAAACAGCCAAAACAACTTCTGTTCCTTGACCCTTGAAACTACCTCCTCAGTTATAGGACAGGACACACCAAAGAAATTAACTATGATAATGTTGACAATCCCTTGTCAGTAACAGGGATGCGGCTGAATAGAAACTCAAGTTATTACTGATGACAATGATTACAGATAATACAAGATAAAATAATTCAGGTTAAGATTTTTAACATTTATTAAAAAAGCAGGATGTATGTTTATTTCAAATTAAACAGTTAAAAATGTTAAAGCATACAAACAAATCAATTGTGTACTAGCAGCATCCAATTGTTAGAATTTTCTAGAACTCCTCAGTATGGTCTTGGCAAGCTAAAAATATTACAACTTGCAACCAACTGACCTCAACCATAGTGCAGATAAAACAAACTTTATAAAAACAACAATTTAAGGTTAAATAAGCTTAAATAAAGGTGTTAAATACAAGATACTTGATCAAAGCTTCTGTACAAAGGTAAACAAATTTGGCATTGTACAATTGATTGGCTGGCTCACACCGTACATGATGAAGCAGGGTAACTGTTTAGCTGAACATCAACTATACAAAAGTAACTGAAGTTGGGAGTGGGCTAGCCCCAGTGAGCCATTTACAAGGCATGTGTATTTTTAGAAAATCAGAACACTGTTTATACTCAGGCACCATTTGTTCCTGCAAATAAATAACTTCTAATGTATCTGCATCCAAACTAGTGTTAAACACATCAGTGCTAACATTTTATAAACACAGCTTTGTGACTATTCACTATACCTCCATTCTTATTGCTATGACAATGTGGACTGTGGAAATAAAACTACTGTACATACAAAAAAATAGAGCACCTTTTAAACATTAAAGTATATGTCTGGTTATTTTTTTTTATCTTACAATACTGAAGCTCAAGCTAATGTAAATTGCTTTAACATCTTCACCAGCACACCTGAAATGCAGGAACTAAAACCCCAAATATTCCTCTTCAGGCAAGCCCCAGCCAGAGCATCTTCTAAAAATGTCTAAAATGACACTAAGGATATTTTACATTCATTTGCACACAAACAAATATCTGCTATTCTCTGCTTTCTTCAAATGAATTTAAAGATGGATTACCACAGTTCTCTCTCCTTTTCAAATGAATAAAGCTGGACAGAGAATGTAGCAGAAACACCTAAAATGGATTGTGAACACAGTGAAATTTTTACCCCGCTAATTCAAAAAATACAGCTGTTACACTGTTCTAATAAGTATTTTCCAGGGGCTCTGTCATTAGGATTTTTTGTCTATCGTACTGAAAAACCATTCTGTAAATTTCCTCAGTTGAGCAGCTGCTGTTTGAGACTCTTCCTGAAGTCTCATGTTATCTTGTCTCAGATGCTGTACCTCTGCTTGGAGAACTGCTTTGTCCTGTTTTTCCTGGTTAACAAAGATACAAGTTGAGTGAAGTGAGTAGTCGTGATGACAGTGTTTATTTTTGTTGTTAATATTTCCGTGCAAGTCATACAGCTATATTTTGTTGAGCTCCCTAAACCATTCTGACAACTACCAACTCTAAGTTAATTCCTTAAATATGCTCCAACTACCTCATTCATTCTGAGAAAATATTGAAAGCTAAAAAGAAAAATAGATGTTACTTTAATACAAAAAATATAGGAGTTTACTCCATTGAACAAAAATTTTAAAAGCACTAAAAGGATAAGAAGCTTTTAGCTATTACAAATCATAAGTGAGAGCCCGAGTTATAAGGAATCGATTTCAAGCATACGTTCAGGAAGAAATATATCGAGCTTCAAAACTTTCCCTTACATGATTATTTTCTTACCAAAAGCTGTCTCAGTTCTACCAGTTCTGGCATCATCTCCAGCTCAGAAATTAGACAATGAAAGAGACACAGAGCAAGTCATCATTACCTGATGAGGATAACACAAGGCAACAAGGATGACAAATCTGGAGTGTTAACTACTTATCAATAGTGCTCGTGTCCATATCCCTATCCTTTGTTAAATCCCAAGGTAACAGAAATGGAGATGAAGTGCCTCATTCTTTCTGGGGTATGACTATATGCAGGACAGTTACCCTGAAGAAAAGACCTCGAGACAGCTTGTTCACATAACCATTCCCACAGGATCTTCTGCACCTCAGTGTTCTGACCAACCACTGGGCTCTACCATTCATTAATTACACTATCTAGTCTAACTGATGTAATTTTTTCAAGCCCTTGATGAACTCTGCATAAAAACCGTTAAAATTGGAGAGCAATAATATCGCCAGTGTTCTCTTACCTTTCTCAGGTCAGTTTGCAATTGCCGAAGGATGACTTCTAGCTGGTTTACTTTTCCAGTCAGAGAACTCGGAGCGTGTTCCCTGTAAAGTAAACCACTACCTTCACTCTGGATCAGTTAAAAACGTTTTCTTCCCCAGTTTTTTGCAGAATAACACTTTTAGTGATAGTAAAGGAAACAAATATTTTAAAGGCAAAAAGACAAAAACAGCATCAGCCAAAGACTATTACTGGAACATAAACCCATTGCTGTCACATCTGAAACATGACACTGTCTCCCATGCAAATCAGACAGAAATTACTATGATTTTAACAAGGAACGTTTTAGGAATTATTTGCACATACTCTCACAGTGCAAGTAAACTTTTCTGCTATATGGTGTGCCGAGCACATTTGTTAATAAGCTGCTTTCTGATAAGGACCTTACTAATCTGAAGCAAGCTGCAGCAGCAATTATTGTAAACCAAAAGAGCTATTAAGAGTTCTTTTGTCTGGTTTGCAGTTGTGTCATTTCCAGTAAAGGATAAACCTATGGCTTTATTGAGACAAATATTCTATTTAAAGGTCAAAACATATGAAATATTGCCATAGGTTAATCAAAGGAACAACTGAGAGAAAATACAGAGAATAGCTTCTGTTTCCTCTATGACAATGAGCATGGTGGAAGTTAGTTTCATAAATTAGCCATAATGTGAATCATTTTATCTAGATGACAGAAGCTGAAGAGAGAAGCTTTATATACAAAGCTGAATCAGCTGCTTCATGCAAGTGCCCAAATCTGACAGATTTGCCGATGCTTAAAGTGAAACATCTTTAACAGTCTTTTGCAATCCCTACTGATCACTAGGTTGGGGAAAGATGTGGACTTAGAAGTCATTACAATAAATGCGCTTTACCATGTAAATAAGTTAATTTGTGCAAAATTGGTTCAAATTAAAATGCAATAGTCTAACAAGCAAGAAGACTTTTCACTCCATTTCCTGTTCTTCCATTCCTGCAGCTGAAGAGCAAAACTAAACAAAGATGTGTTTTTCTTTTGAGGCCTGCTAATGGACAGATGTTACTGCTGGATCTGTGTTTTTAACAAGTGTACTCCTCATAGCAGGGAAGATGGGGCAGATATAAATAAGAAAAAAGGAAGGAAAAAAGGAAGGAATAATCTCTCTCAGAGCGTTGGAAAGAATTTGAAGAATTGAGCAGTTTGGCATAAAAGTTTCCTGCAGTCCTCAGTTAAAGGTTCTCTTGATTAATTTATCTCTGTATAAATGAAAAATTACATATTTGCAAGCAGCAAATAGTTGCAAAAGATAGACAGGAACACCTGTTTCAAGGTCACAGAATTGTCTAGATTGGAAAAGACCTTTAAGATCATTGAGTCTTAAATACCTCCAGGGGTGGGGACTCCACCACTGCCGTGGGCAACCCATTCCAATGCCTGATAACCCTTTCAGTAAAAAAATTCTTCCTAATATCCAATCTAAACTTCCCTTGGCACAACTTGTGGCCATTTTCTCTTGTCCTATCACTTGTTACTTGGTTGAACAGACCGATCCCCACCTCTCTACAACCTCCTTTTAGGCAGTTGTAGAGAGCAATAAGGTCACCCCTCAGCCTCCTTATCTCTAGACTAAACAACCCCAGGTCCCTCAGCCGCTCCTCATAAGACCTTGTGCTCTATGTCCATCGCCAGCTTTGTTGCCCTTTTTTGGACACACTCCAGCACCTCAATGTTCTTCTTGTGGTGAGGGGCCCAAAACTGAACACAGTACTTGAGATGTGGCCTCACCAGAACCAAGTACAGGAGTAGAAGGTCTGAGACATTTGCTGCAGCAAAGGTTATTGCATACTACAGAGTTGAGCTCCTGCTATCAGCTCTACTCAAATGAAAACAGAAGTATAACACAGATTATTATTATATAGTGGGAATGCAGTGAAAAATTTGATTAGCTGAAACTCTGCACCTAACTGTACTCTGCACTGGAGGCCTATTCTAGTGAGAGAGCTTTATCTGACTATACTAGACATTTTCCAGATAGAACTGCTCAGTGGTTGATTCCAATAAGTAACATTTTTCAAAATTAAAGACATGATCAGCCAAGGTAATAGGTCTGCCATCAAAGAGCAGTGAAACATGCATATGGGCAATTTGACATGAAACATTAAGAGAAAAATCTTCTCTTAAAATCTCTTTGTAATAAATATGCTTAAATTCTGACATACCCAGTAGCCTCAAGGAAATCTTTTCCATCTGTGGGACTCTCATCCAAAGGTAACTCTTGTGCTCCTTCCAAGCTCTGAGCTTGCTGCATATCATTCAAGGTGCAAAAAGATGCTACTCTCTGATCTGTAAAAAAGTAATGTAAGGATACATTTAAAGTAGGACATACATACAAAATAGAAGGCTATATTACAGCCATTATCCTGGTTCAATTAGAGAAATGGATGTAGGTTTCTACATCACAGATTTGAAGATAATCAGGAGACGTAACAGTATATTCCGACTAGTTGGCTTCCCCACACCTGCATCCAAAGGCAACCCCAAAGCAATTTTTTGTGTCTATCATCAGAGTAAGACAGATCTGTTTTGACCAGTTATTGCTGATATGAACAGTAAATTGGTCTTGATGAAGTCTACAGAAAACTGTTTGAGAATCCAGGGCCACAACCAATGACAATAATAATTCAGCAAAAAGGTTTGCACTTTCCATGGACTTAAAGTTATCAGATTCCTCAAAAATGTGCACTGTTCATTTCGTACTGTTTTACTGTATCGAGAATTTGCAGAATCTAATGGCAATCTGCATACTTGAAAAACAGTAAATTCATACTATTTTTATCAATTGAGGTTTTGTTATATATATTAATAAGATGTGCTATTATCTACATTGGTTTCCACTAGAACATAATCCAACAAGCACGGATGTAATTACCTATGGATATATAGTGTGGTTGCCAAAATACATCAGTCACCACATAATAAAAGTTTGCCATGCAGATCATCATTGCACAGAATGGGAGTAAATGATGCATTCATTAAGATTTAATTTGTCTTCTTTAAAGAAAAAAAAGAATCCATATTCTGTGGAGATTTATTTAACTTATTTCTGTCAAACAAAATCCAAGTCTGTAGGCTTGTATAAATTCTGGCGACAACATGCCTGCCTTGCCCTTTCTCCCCTTGCTCTACCACCCCACAGGCCCGAAGCTTGCATTATCATGCAAACGTGCAAACATAGGAAATATTAAAGAAAGTTTACAAAAGGCAAAAGTCATCAATCCCAGACCATCACCTAGAAACGGCGTGTGATGACAGAACGGCCCAAATTCTTCATCTGAGTCAAAACCTGGAATAAGATTTAGAATGTTCCTATAAACAAGACAGTCCATCCCCACTGGAGCAGCTGTGGCCCTCACGTACAGCACACACAGTGGGACACTCCCCGTGCAACACACGCTGGCTCTCACTCTTGGCCTTGCAATGCCATTTTTACACAACACCAACATTAAAAGCACGAGGTGTCACACCCCGTGTCTCTAATAGCAATACCTAGTATTGCAACACAGCATGACAACTTCGCACGAGACATAAAAAGACAACCCTCCAAACTCTAAGCATCCCAACAGTGAATACAGGCCAGATCATTTTAGGTAGGACGGAAATTTTGGTTTAAAAGTTCTACATAACAAAATCAGGAAATGACTGAAAAAAAAAGCTTAAAAGCTCTTTAAAGGGATTTAAAAAAAAAAATCAATAGTTTTAAGGAATAGCAAAGATTGACAATTCACTCTATAATAATGAAGAAAAGTTGCAAGCCTTTTTTTTTTTTTTTTTAAGATCACAGCTCATTTCCCCTGCTTTTATCCTTATTTCTGACTAGCGATGGATCTCAGAAAATATGAACATGACTTTTTCATATGTGCTGACCATAAGGTAAGAATATAATTTTGAACACAATCCATGGCATGACTTACAGATTTGAGGCTTATTAAGTTGAATAGATTTAATTAGTACAGATAAACTAAAACTAGTTTCCCAGATCAAATGCAGTTTGTAGGCCAAAACTAAGACTGTGTAAACAATCAGTGTGAAGTACATATCTAATTATTGATTTCACCTTTATACTGTTCACACTTTCATTACCCCTTGATAGAAGAAAAAGCCAGCAACAAATGTTATGCTGTTGCTATTTGTTCTATTGCCAACAATACGTGACATGTGACACTGTATCTAAGAGGTAATTCTACTGTAATATAAAAATATCTGTACTTTTCTCCCTTTGCTGAGTAAGCTTGATTAAAGAGAATGGCCACTTGTCTGGTTTGTTTTGTCAGTTGAGAAATGTTTTGACAGTTTGATCTCCCCAGCAATATTTGAAAGCATCTTTTTCTTGATGGATAAAAGTGGGTGCAAAACCAGATACATGCAACTGTTAATGAAATCACATGATGCCATTTTTAAACACAGTATTTTAAAATATTTTCATATTATTTCAATATGCAACAAAAATACAAAAACATAGGTGCTTGCATGTGTGGATTAACAACTTCTTCCTTGTATAATCCCTAATTAATTTCAACTTCACATAATTTAAAAATATTAACAATTAGAGTAGGAAATTGTTAAACCTTTTCTATTTTCCTAGTATAACTTAGTATATAGTATATCAGTATAACATATTTGCCAAAATTCATATCTTTATGAAATATGAAACCATATTCTCACATTCATCATATGAAGAATAAAGTTACTACATGGCCACTAATAACCAGAAGTTGCCAATCATATAACATACCATGTAAATTACTGTGTTGCTCTTCAAAGAGTAGTTCCTTAATTTTCAAAAGCTGTCAAAATCATTCTCTGAACAAGTTAGTAACACAATAAATGTCTGTAATAACTAGTACCTCAACAAGATCCTGGAGTAGCAAAATGTTTTGGCTTTGAATACTTTTCAGGTACTTTTAAAGACATTTTTATTTTCAGTAACTATACCTCCCTAGAAATATTCCTGCTTAGCAGTAGTTTTATCAATTTCCTATTTAAATCAGAACTATTTTTAAACCTGAATTGTGGTGAAGGTTGCACTTGTGCTCCAAAAAGCAAAATCTTCCTATGAATTTTTGTTTTATTAGTTTTTAACAGAATTGGCTTGACTGTATTCTTGAAAATGAAATCAAAGCTACCTTCACCAACAGTTAATTTTTCAAAAGAAAAATCAAGTGTATTTCCGACTATAATGCTGTAGACGTAAGTTCTGCTTCCTCCAAACTTCAGGGACACCTCAATTCAATTCAAGTGTCATATGCATACTAAAGAGAAGAAAATACATGTAAATCTAACAGTGCTTATTTTTATCTGGGACATCCTTTCCAAACCCCACAAAAGACCCACACATAGAAAGCCATTTGCAAAAATATATTGGTGTTTATATCAAGAGCTATTTGCAAAAATATATTGGTGTTTATATCAAAAGCTTAAGCAGCAGTTGACTTAACAAAACCAAAGATGAGACAAAATTCATCTCTCACTTCAAAGTAAAAGAATTTTACAGTTGTAACCACTAAGAATTTAAATCTGGATTTTCATTGTTCCAGACCACTAACAGAGGACAGAAAAAAACTCCAGACAATTTTGATGTACTGGAGAGCAGAAAAGGCTAAAATTAGTGTAGTGGATGAAGCCACTCTCTCATTATTAAGGCAAAGTCTGCCCACAAATATACACTGACATATGCACTGAAGCAAAAAACAGTTACACATGCATGCACTAGGAATGACAAAATGTTAACTAAATATTTTCATTTTTTCTTTTTCTAGCAGTTTAACATACTAATTCAGTTAAAACATTATCTCTCATGCTGAATGCTTCATTTCTTTCTCATTATTAGTAGCATTACTTGCATTAAGCTATAAAGGTTTTAAATGGAAGTATTAAAATAATATTAATTATAGCAGCACAGATGTTTCTGCAAAGATAAATTGGCATTAAGAAACAACACATTCTGTTTGGCACTAGTAGATGTTCATAAAAATAACCTGGAAAAAATCAGAAGTTGAAATCACCTATTTTAATGAGCTAAATAAGAGACATCAGAGGGACTTTCTTAGGCTATTAATTCCCACAATATGATTAAACACTAAACCGCTTTTTTTTTAGGCACAATAAACCCAGTTGAAAGTAGCACAAATAATACAAAGTTCTATTCATAATAATAATCAATATTTATGTTTGTGCCAATTCTCTTCTATAGTGATAGTAACAGAGATGAACATCTAGAAAGGCTTCTCTTTTTGTTCCCTGAAACATCAAAAGGATCCCAAATTAGCCATCAGCAATATAACACAAATGGTGAAAGCCAATCCTTCTTCCCTAACTTGGAGATCTATTGGAAGGATAAAACAAAAAGAATTAAAAATTCTCTCCTTCTCCCTTATTCTTTCCTGAGGTTTCTTTGTTCTTTTTCTAATTTGTCTTTCCATTTTATTCTATAAATCCCTGTATCTTCATCTTTACTCAGTTGAACATGCTTGCTTTCTTTTTCACCTTAATTGCCCTCCCTAAAATTTTAACTCTTTTGCTGTACAGTCACATTCACCTCTATTTTTTATTGTTTGCTTTAGGGATGAATACAAAAATATTATAACTTCCAGCATGCCAACAGCTCCCTGCTTACTGTCTCTGCGGCTCCCTCAAAAATAAGGGAATAGAACTAGAAGTAGCCTATCTACGAATGAAAGAAATAGAAGGGCACCCCTTGCTATTGGCTGCACGCATGCTAAAGATGATCTCGGGAGATGTATCAGAGTCAAAACTATGTCTTATGCAGCGTAAAGATTTAGAAAACATTGCACTGTGCTCCAGCTTGTGGACACCAACCCTCAACAGCTCAAGCAAAACCCCTCACTGGTGCAGCTTCTGGAGTCTGTGAAGTTAGCTCCTGCACAGCTCTCCATTGCACTGGGAACATCTGCCTTAGGAATAACAAAGGATTTTCGGGAATAGTTTGAAGTAAACATTCAGCTTTCCACAAAAGTTCTTGCCAAGTAAAAGCAGTGAAAATGAAATTCTCACAAAGTGAAAAGCATTATCATCATACTTTCAATTAAAAAAAATCCAAGAAAGTAATGACTGACTCCACTCTCATGGACCTCAGTTTAAAAAACTGCTGTTCTACCTAAGACCAAGGCTTCAGTTGGATAAAAGCTAATACTAACTAATGAACCACCTAGTCAACTGTTCAAAAATAAGACCATTATTCTTGTTACAGTCATGAGTAAAATCTCAGTACAGATGATGGTAGCAAAAATCTTGCTACTATATTTAAATCTTAATCCAATTAATGCCAATATTATAAGCACCTAAAAAGGCTATATTTAACATTAATCAAGATACAATTGCATGTTAAGACAGACAGATGAAGGATTCTGAGTTCCACATTACAGATGTTGAACTGATCAAAATATGTAAGTTGTCAACATACAATCTAGAGAGATCACAATGGAAAAATCCCAACCTTGGAATCAGATTGATAATTCTAATAAACCGATATTAAGAAAAGACCTCGTACAAAGAAAAAACTAGAATTAAGTCTTGTTTCTATGCTCAAGAACAGAATGCAACTTCGAAATATCAGGTTGGCAAAACCAAACTATAGAACAACTCTAACTTTCTTAAATCAGTATTAAACAATTCCTATCCATTGGGGCGGGGGTGGTGTTTGGGGTTTTTTTGAGATAGTCCTATATAAAATGTGATCACATCTCCACCTAATTTAATAAAAAGATCAAAGCAGTTTTATATTTAGAAGTGGAAAAACTTTAGAATCATGCACTACCTTTTTCACATTGATAGAATTCAGAACAATAGTTCCAAGCTATTTTTAAATAGTAAGTTGAAACAATTCCCTTAAGTCAATAACATTAAAATGCATAAGGAAACTGCATCTGCTAATTCATATCCAACACATTTCCTACCAGTGCTTTTTTTATGACATGCTTGACAGTTATTCTTTTTTAAATGACTTTCAAATTGCAGGACACAGGCTGGAGAAACAAGGGCTTAAAAATTCCATTCCTTGTAAAAATTTCAAATTGCAATACTATAAATTTAGTCAGAACATTTTATAAATCATATAACACATACACAAATATCTCT
>VYZX01001609.1:636655-666973 GCA_013401335.1 Brachypteracias leptosomus | reverse complement strand
ATTATATATTATTATATTATATTGTTTTTAAAATGCTACTTTACTAGTGTTGTGTGAAAGACTGACCAGCAAAAAGTGAAAATCACCATCAAATTATAGAAGCCACTAAAATGTCCACATATTCTATAAAAACCATTCAGCAACTGATGAGAAAAAATTATATTTTCCTTTTTTTTATGTGAATCCTGCCTCCTAAAGGCATTTAGAATGTTTGAAGATGAGCACAACAAACTAGATGTAATTGAGGGGCAGCAGTTCTGGGTTTCCAGCAGCTGGTTCCCAGTTCCAGGCATCAAAAGGGTTTTTATATCTGAGGCAAAACCCAGAGTTGGGTTTTTTTATTCCTTATTTTCAAAGCAAACCCCTTTGACTGATTGCTAGGACCAAAGGATGATGCCACTAATCTCCCAGCAGCCCAAAGGCTGTTTAGTAAAGCTTAAACCCTTGGCTGAGACACTTTCCTTAAATATATTAAAGCTCCTCTCTTCTCCTTCAAGAAATGAGGCAGTTGAGCCCAAATCACCCCCAACACCTCAGACAGTGAGGGCTTGAGCTGCTCCATTTGATGAGCACTTTCTGCACCAACAGCATCAGCAGAGGTCCCACAGGGACCACTCAGCCACGTTCCTGCCTTGAGGTTCACCACCCTTTAAATAAAGGCAATAGGACATAGGAGGGAGCTGCAGGATGAAGTCAGGAGCTGCCCAGATCATAGAATGGGTTGGAAGGGACCTCAAAGATCATGGGGCTTGGTGGGGCTCTGAGCAGCCTGCTCTAGGTAGAGATGTCCCTGCTTGGGTAGGGAGGTTGGACAAGATGATCTCTAGAGGTCCCTTCCAGCCTCAAACATTCTATGATCATCTAGTTCCACCCCCCTGCCATGGCAGGGACACCTCCCACTAGCCCAGGTTGCCCCAAGCCCCATCCAACCTGGCCTTGAACACACCCAGTGATGGAGCATCCACAACTTCTCTGGACAACCCAGTGTCTCAGCGCCCTCAGAGTGAAGAACTTCCTAATTTCTAATCTAAATCTCCCCTCTTCCAGTTTAAAGCCTCCTCCCCGAGGTTGCCACCAGAGGTGACACCACAGATAGAAAGGAAGGAGTGTTGACAACATTTATTCTTAATTTCCCAGCGTAGCTGTCACCCAGTTTGGGGACCACTCCCTAGAAGGATTTAGGCTGAGGGCAGATGTGTGTGGTGGAACAAAGTCAGAGATGATCTCCAGCCACCAGCAGCATCTCCTGAGGGCTGCAGAGAGATGTCACAGGGTTTTTTTTACATTTTCCCTCCAGCCTTATCAGCTGCACAGCAAGAAGAACCCACTTCACTGAGGAAGGGATGAAAGGCAAAACATTTTCTACCCAGATAACATGAAATTCTTCTTTATCATGTTCTTCCCAGGGAAAGCAAAGCCCATTATGCTATAAAAAAGCTGATCAGCCATGGACCATATTTTTGAAGCAGTCAAAACACTTCTCCATAACTGACACCTACTTTCTGGTGGGGAAAAGAGAAATAAAAGAGGAGGGGAAGGCAGAAAATCCTTTACACCCTTTTCTTGCAATGCAGTTACTGATGGGCTGACCACAGCCAAATGCAATGCTCAGCATCTCTATTTTTAAAGCTGATTGCACTCCTAATCTCCTATTTTCTAGTCCAACAAGACAGTAAAGGTTTAAGTAAAGCAGAATGAGGAAAAAAAAAAATTATTAATATACATTCAGCCAGAGGATCTGCTTAAATCAGGGTGGATTTAAGGTCTGAACTGACCTCCCCACACAACACACCTCTAAAGATGCTTGTTTGAGAGCCCAATTTCAGTCACACAAAATTTCTATATTATCAAGAAGATAAAAATTAAATTTTTAATTAAATTTTAAATGAATAAAATTATTTAATTAAATTTTAAACGAATCAAATTAATTATCTGATTAAATATTAACGTTCCTGGAGTCTCTGGGTAAGCAAAACAAAATAGAAACACACATCTGACCAAAATCAGAGGATTACAAGCCCAAGGAGATGGAGGGACCTAAAATCTCAATGAATATTCCTTGTAAATTCTACCAACTCTATGGCATTGCTGTCAACTGAATTTTCTCTGCATGAAGGGTTGGTGGCCAGATAAGAGGAATTCAGAAATAATTCAGTTTAGCAGGAAACCAACCAAGCAGCTGGGCTTAAAAGCAGAGAAATGTATGAATAAAGCACAGCATCCTACACAGCAACAATTAAAGTGAAGGAACCAGTAAATAACCTGATATTAATAGCACAGGGAAACCCATCCAAACTATTTACACACCAGTAAAAATCATGAAGAAATAGCTCTTAGAGCTACTGCCATCCCCATCTTCTAACGTGACAGCTACAGGGGTTCCTTCTATTCAAAAGGGTCCTCAAAAGCTATTCACAGGCAAATTGAATTTATTTTTTTTTAACTAAAAGTCTCTTTTCTAAAGATAGATAAGCTTGGAAAAATCAGTGTAGCCTGAGGTGGAGTCACCATCTCTGGAGGGGTTCAAAAAATGTGTAGATGTGGCACTTTAGGACATGGTTGAGTTGGGTTGATGGTTGGACTTGATGATCTCGGAGGTCTTTTCCAACCTTAATGATTCCAGCTACTCTGCCACAGCTTTTGGGAAAAGCTTCAAGTCTTTCCTCCTGAAAGATTTGTGCCCTTATCCATAATTCTGTAAAGTATAAAACTTAATTTTATTCATATCTAGAGGGTTTCCCCCTCTGACATCAGCTGAGGTTGCCCAGACATGGTCCAGCCTCCAGCAGAACAGCCCCAAACTTCTGCTGGAACAGATTATGGGCAAACATTCAACCCCAACCTCAGCTCTGGGAGCATCTTCTTTATGCCTG
The DNA here is from genome assembly GCA_013401335.1 of Brachypteracias leptosomus. Lineage (NCBI taxonomy): Eukaryota > Metazoa > Chordata > Aves > Coraciiformes > Brachypteraciidae > Brachypteracias > Brachypteracias leptosomus. The sequence goes on along the minus strand of VYZX01001609.1, from coordinate 664,100 downwards.
GCAACACATATTCTGGGAGAAGGGCATAAAAAGCTCTATTTTAACAAATTTTTGTCTGATATTCTAAATTCTGAAGAAATTTGTGGTGCGATTGCCAAGCAATGTGACCCTGCTCAGATGCAAAATCCCAGCATAAATATTTACTATACACATGCTTATTTCTTCTGCTATAAAGATATTTGGGTTTTTTCTTCCCTTTTTTTATAAATAATAAATATTTTGAGCTCTTTTATTAGATTTCAAGTCCCTCTACTCATTTTTTAAGTTAACACCACCAGCAGCAATAAATCCTCATGTAAACAGGCAAAGAATTCTTCTGCTACCCAACACAACTGGATGTTGAAATATTGACCCCAGAGCTACAATTACTTAGAGCTACACATGGTAACAACTAAAATTTATGATTCCTAAGGAAAAAAACCCCACTCAGGTGCAGATTCAACACATACCTTGGAAAGCTTTTTGACATATTGCTATTTTCCATGCAAGAAGTAATGGCCTCAAAATAGATACTTGGAGGTTCCCCATAAATAAAAGATGCTTGGCTGCTTTTCTTGATGGAAACAATAAATAATAAATCTATTTTCACATCCTTGCTTAAGGAAGGATATTCCAGACATACATTAATGTAGCAACAACTGTAGATAGATGTTATACTGTTAATTTTACTCTTGTGGAGCATTCACAAATAGTACATTAAAAACCAAATTCACTTCAGCTGTTGTATAAAATGACCTTGCAAGCTGGGAACAACAAAATGCCTGAAGGCTTCAAGATTTTCCTCATTTTATTCCCAAATCATCTTTGCAGACTTTCTTTAATCAGATGATCCATAGAATCCATAGGATGGGTTGGAAGGGACCTTAAAGATCATCTAGTTCCACCTGCCATGGCCAGGGACACCTCCCACTAGACCCATCCAACCTGGCCTTAAACATCTCCAGGGTTGGAGCATCCACAACCCCTCAGAACAAGAAGAAAGGAATAATTTAATTAAAAAAAAAACAAACATTAGCCAACTTCTTACTCTGAACTCTTGACTTTAGAGATTTCCCCACAAAACCCCCCAAACTCTCACTACTGCCTGCAAAAATGGGTGGATCCATTTCTGGGTATTGGTGACACATCCAGTAAATCACGCTCTGAAGAACTCCCCAAGTGCTGTCACCACCCTGGGAGTTCCCTCAGCCAGAGCTGCCTCTTTGAGGAAATAAATCCACGAGTTCTTGAGGAAATTCAGGGCTGGCTTCAAGCTAAATTTAGTAAGTCAAAGTGAGAGTCGCAGGCGTGAGGAATAAAAATTGAGATCTGCTCAAGGCAGAGGAAATAAAGGGCAGGCTGCTTCCAAAAGTGGCTCTGCAGAAATGCCAACTCAAGTCTTCCTCAAGGAGCAACTGCAAGATGGGAGTTGTTTTCTGCCACTAGAATCATAGGAGGGTTTGGGTTGGAAGGGACCTTCAAGATCATCTAGTTCCAACCCCCCTGCCATGGCAGGGACACCTCCCACTAGCCCAGGTTGCTCCAAGCCCCATCCAACCTGGTCTTGAACACCTCCAGGGATGGAGCATCCACAGCTTCCCTGGGCAACCTGTGCCAGTGTCTCACCACCCTCAGAGTGAAGCATTTCCTAATTTCTAACCTAAATCTCCCCTCTTCCAGTCTAAAGACCAGGACCAGAGTAAGACCTGCTCCAGGACATGTGGAGACTCATTTTACTTTGGAAGAAAGCTGGAAATTCTAGGGTGCAAACCAAGTGATTGTGACTCTCACTTCATCCTTCCCAAGAATAATGGGGCTCTGCATGACCAAAGGAACTCAAGCTGCTCAGGTAGTTGATGATGGGATCCCTGGGACAAGCCTGCAGAGATCCAGGTGCTCCAAGTGAGTGCCTCCTTCTGAATGATGGGCAAGCTTGTTGGATGGGGCTTGGAGCAACCTGGGCTAGTGGGAGGTGTCCCTGCCCATGGCAGGGGGGTGGAACTAGCTGATCTTTGAGGTCCCTTCAACCCAACCCATCCCATGATTCATGGGGCTGCTGGCTTTGGCATACAGCAAAAAGGAGAACACATCTAGAGACACATCTAGGTCCTAACTAGGCTGTTAGAGCTTCCATCCAATGTGCAGTCATGTGTTGGAGAATGAATAAATGCACTCAAAAGAAGCTCTTATGAAAGCACTGAGTGCCCTACCCATCACCTTTTACCTCTTGGGTTGAACTTCTCATCTCAAGAGAAGCTCAAGTTGAAACCTGCAAGACAATTTTTACCATTTGGGTATTTAATTGCAATTATTCCCAGCACCACAGAATGGAAAACAAGCACATAATAAGTATTTAATGCAATACAAGCATTTAAATGGCAAAGAAGCAAAACTACCCAATATCTGAAAAGCTAAAAAAAAATAATAAAAAGATAAAAATAAAAAAAATAGAGGAATAATTTTACAGGAACTCTTCATTTCAGATGAAAGCAGCACATATTGAATGCATCTGAGAGCTTGTGTACCACTGGAAACCTCCCAAAATAGCTGTTCTGAAGTAATTATGATGATGCTAATCCACAATTAAAATGCCTTCTAATGGGATTTGCAATAAAAATGTAATTGGTGATTACAGAACACCCAGATGACGTGGCTTGTGCAGACAGATTTTTGTGCTGCAGGCAAATAGAATTTCTGAATTAAACCAGGAGATTCAGAGGCAGACAGACACCAGCTCTAGGGTAAGAGCAGCCAAGAAGTGTCACAACATTTCTGTGTATTTTCCTAGTAGCTGCACATTTACCTCACTCAATTTTCAAGCACAGGAGCTGATGGAATTTAGAGGGGCAGATTAATGGTCTGACCTTTACCTGAGTCAGGTTAAACTCCAGGATTTTTCTTAAAGGAGGTTGGAAACATGGAGAGTGACATTCCTAAATTCTATTTAATTTAATATCATATCATGTCCCAATATCATGTCCCAATATCATGTCCCAATATCATGTCCCAATATCATGTCCCAATATCATGTCCCAATATCATGTCCCAATATCATGTCCCAATATCATGTCCCAATATCATATAAAATTTAATTCTATTTGATATGATATAATATAATCCTCCACTCTCCCAATCCAGAAGAACACGTCCCACAAAATCAAACATTAGGATTCAGTGAAAAAATATTCCATATAATAATATGAAAGTGTGTGGAATAAAATAAAAGGATATCCAAAATGATTTTTTTAAAGTTAACATTAACTTTACATACTTAAATTAACATAACTCTTCTCCTTATTAGAATTCTAGCAATGTCAGAATGCTGCACCCAATGGCAAATAAAAATCCCCTCCAATTAAGCACATTGTGCCATAATATATCAGTTTATATTACACAGAAATACAGAATATAGAGTCATAGAAGGGTTGGGGTTGGAAGGGACTTCAAAGATCATCCAGTTCCCACCCCCCTGCCACGGGCAGGGACACCTCCCACTAGCCCAGGTTGCTCCAAGCCCCATCCAACCTGGTCTTGAACATCTCCAGGGATGGAGCATCCACAACACCCCAGCACAACCTCTTCCAGTGTCTCACCACCCTCAGAGTGAAGAATTTCCTCCTAATTTCCTACCTAAATCTCCCTTCTCCCACTTTAAAGCCACCACCCCTCATCCTACCACTACAAGCCCTTGTGAAACATCTTCCCCCTGCACTACCCACCCCAAAGCAGCTCCCAGCCCATTATTCTGCTCACGTCAGCTCAGCTGAATCACAGCTCCAGCCTGGAGCAGCTTTGGGTACCAGCTGCCCTGCTACATGCAGATAATAAATGTGTTTAACTACACTGGGAAGAAAACAAAATCAAGGCACATCTACCCCAGACCTGCTCAGCCAAGCATTAAAACCCATCTTCTCCATTTACCCACCCTGCGACCACAACCTCCAACCACATTAATGATTAGACTCAACTCCATTCCTTAATGAAATTAGCACATCTAATGCTAAATTACTCTGGGAGAGGAGCTCTGCTTTCACCTCTGTAACCAACCTAATGAGGCAGAGGCATCACATGAGCTGCACCAGTTTCTCCTTGAGGTGGTCACCTGAGGACAGAAGGTATCAGGTGAGCTCTGCTGGGGTCTCTCACCAGCCTGGCTCACAGAGGATTCCATGTCTGGGTTAGAAGTTGTGGTTTTGTTCTTTTTCTTTCTTTTAGGACCATTTCTCATACGTTTCTGTGCTATGGATTGAAGTGTTGAAATAAATACCCAAGTTCTATCCCAGGGTAGGATGAACCCCAAGTGAAGCAACGATAAATGCACATGGCAAAGATTTTTTTGTGGATGGGAGAAAGGGAAAGCACCTTGAATCATAGGATCATTTAGGTTGGAAAACACCTCTAGGATCAGCAAGTCCAACCTTAGTCCCAACATCTCCCTGACTCCCAGACCATGTCCCAAAGCTCCACATCTACTTGTTTGTTGAACCCCTCCAGGGATGGAGACTCCAGCACCTCCCTGGGCAGCCTGTCCCACTCTCTCAGTAAAGAACTTCTTCCTGATGTCCAATCTAAACCTCCCCTGGTGTAACTTGAGGCCATCACCTCTTGTCCTGTCATTAGTTCCTTGGGAGAAGAGCCCAACCCCAGCCTCACCACAACCTCCTTGTAGGTAGGAGCACTGAGGTCTCCTCTCAGCCTCCTCTTCTCCAAGCTAAACAACCCCAGTTCCCTCAGGTGCTCCTCATATGCCACTCTCCAGACATCTCAACAGCTTTATTGCCCTTCTCTGAACCCTCTCCAGCCCCTCAATGTCCTTCTCATCCTGTGGTGCCCAAAACTGGACACAGTGCTCAAGGTGCAGTCTCAAGTCCCCATCCCTGGAGGGGTTTCCAAGCCATGGAGATGTGGTGTTGAGGGACATGGGGTAGTGGTGCCCTGGCAGAGATGGGGGAATGGTTGGACTCAATCTTAAAAGGTCTTCTCCAACCCAAACAATTCTATGATTCCAAGTGACAGATTTAACATGCCTGAAACTAAAGGTTTCCTACTAAATCGTACACATTTAAAAAGAAAAAACCTCCAAACCCTTTTCTCCTGAGCTTCTCCTTAAGTGTGAACAGTCAAAAAACCCATTTCTCCTTATCCATCTTATTTTTCAAAAGGCAACATTTGGCTCCTTGTGTTCCTAATGCAAAAGAATGAAAAAAAACCCTAAACAACACATATATATCATGGTTGAAGGTGCTAACTAAGTGCTGTATGACTTGTGAGAGCTGCCACTGTGCTGGCCTGACAGACATTCCTTCCAAAATCCCTAGAACATATGGATGTTCCTCCCTGATAAGTTTTAAGCTATTAAAAAAAAAAAAAAGAAAGACACTTCAAGCTAAAATGCTGCTTTGATTTGCAGATTTTGCAGAGAATACCCAATTTGTGCCAGCAATTAGCATTTTAAAAGGCTAGGCAGCACTGTCTGGTGTTTCTTGGGGATGGGAGTGAGATTTATTGAAGCATAATAAGTCTTGTTTCCCTTTTAGATAGAAGATGTCACATGATGTGCCAATTAAAGGAGGGATTTTTATGGAATTAAACACCTATGCACTGTCCTGAGCTGAAATTAATCCACTCATACAAGCCCTGTACCTATAATAATTCAGTGGAAAATGGGGAGAAAACCAGCAGAAAACCTTCATGGTGCCAAGGTGGAAGTTTGATTTCTCAGTGCTGTTAAAACAACAACTTCTATTGAGGGTATTTGCACAAATTCCCACAAAATTGAAGGTTTGACATTAATTTTGGTGACTGTTCAGCTTTTTATTGAGGGCTGTGGGTCCTTTTCTCTTGGGTTTTGATTGCTTGCTCTTAAACACTGTGAAGAACAAGGAGCAGGGAGTAGGAGGTTGATGCTCCAAGCTGATAAATGACAGTGGTGAAATCAAGAGGTCTCCTCCACCACACCAGAGGACACTTGAGTGGCACAAAGAGCTGAACAAGAGCCTGTTGACATGATGTACACACCACAGCAGCTCTGACCTACATTGTCATCCTGCTTTTAATGGGAGGTTCTCCAAGCTTGTGCCATGAGATCAGCCATCACAGCTCCACACACACTTTATAGTGGTAGGTCAATATTTGTGTCAGCTTTGATGGAATTATTGGGGACACACAAACTCAACCATCTGCCTCAGATAGATCTGCACTTAACACTTTTTTTTTTTTTTTTGCCTCTTCTCTCAGCTAATGAAGGATTTCTTCACACCACCTTGGCCCCCACGATGCTGTCAGCACAACTTCTTCCAATATGCAAAAATCTTTCCAGGTAGAGCATTCTGAACAGCTCAGGAGCTTCTCTTCTCATTCACCTTCTGAGTTAGCTCAGATGTCAGAGAATCAGAGAATGTTTGAGGCTGGAAGGGACCTCTAGAGGTCATCTAGTCCAACCTCCCTACACCAGCAGGGACATCTCTACCTAGGGCAGGCTGCTCAGAGCCCCATCCAGCCTGACCTTGAAGGACTCCAGGGATGGAGCCTCCACCACCTCTCTGGGCAGCCCATTCCCCTGATCTGTCACCCTCAGATTAAAGAACTTTTTTCTAATATCCAGCCTAAATCTCTCCTTTCCCAGCTTAAAACCATCACTCCTGGTCCTATCATCACAAACCCTTTTGAATAGACCTTCCCCTGCCTTCATGTAGGTCACCTTCAGGTACTGGAAGGTCACTATAAGGTCTCCCCAGAGCCTTCTCTTCTCCAGGTTGAACAGCCCCAACTCTCTCAGCCTGTGTCAAACCAAAAGCCATTTGCAAACCAGCCTGAACCAAAAGACATTCAATGAAAAGCTTTCAATCACATTTTACTCTTCAGCTGGCATCTATCCACAGAACTCCATGAGCATTCTCACAGCAACAGCTTCCAACTGCATGGAGTAAAATTTTGGATGCTGAGGGTGGTGAGAGCCTGTCCCAGGTTGCCCAGAGAGGTGGTTGATGCCCCATCCCTGGAACCATTGCAGGGGAGGTTGGTGGAGCTCTGAGCAACCTCCTCTAGTTGCAGATGTCCCTGCTCAGTGCAGGGAGGGTTGGACTAGATGACCTTTAAAGGTCCCTTCCAACCCAAGACAATCCCCACCAGCTCCCCATTTCCCCACACCAGTAACCAACTATTCCAACAACCAGGAGCAACAATGGAGATTCCCCAAGATTTTGACCCAAATGCAAACTCTCCCCACTCACCAAAGCCACTGACCACAGCTGCTGGAAATTTTAGTGCCCTAGAAGTGTTGGTCATGGAAATAGAAGATATCTCTGCTCATCTGGCTTGGATCTGCTCTCACCAAGCCCATACATCTAAATTAACATAGAATTAAAAGACTAATGATGAAGGGGAAGGGGAGGAGAAGGAAAGAGGAGAAGATAGAGCTTAAACCAAAGGGATCTGCTGTCATTTATAACACCATTTATAGCATTTATAACACCATTTATAGCATTTATAACTCAGGCTAGAGCTGGTACAGCAAATATTAGGGAGCACTCACATTGCTGTATTTTTGATGATCCTTCCTTGGTCCATTTTCTGCCCAATCCCATGCACAACAAACACAATGTGGCTGGTCTGGGGGGGCTTGTCTTCTAAGGTAGCTTCTTCTACATAGCCTCTATGTAGCCTTGTCCCACTACTTGAAGCTGTAGAAAAAAAAATCAGTTACATTCTATGAAGTGCAATTGTCTTATATGTTGACAGGAGCTTGATTTTTCTCAGACCAACACATTAAAATATTTTGAAAATAGGATTATACCTAAAGAAATACCATATATTTTTAAGTATCTGCAATTTTAAACTCCTGAGAGATTTGAGCAACTAGGAGTGATATTAATTGTGGTGATATTTATAGTATCAGTGATATTAATTGTATTAATCAATGTATTACTAGGTCATTCCCACTGTAAAAATAACTCATTTCAGAAATGCTCTGAAAAAAACAATTTTTGAGGAAACAGGTGTGTAATTCTCCACCCACTTTTACAACATAATCCCCTTTTTCTGTGTGGCTCAATCACTTTCTTCTATCTCCACCTTATTCCCACAGCATGGAAGGAATCATCTGGCCACCAAAGTGTTGTCATTCCCCTTGACCCCACTAAGAGCTGGCTGAAAAGCTTCACAATTTTTCATGTTGATGAGGAAAATGTTTTATTTCAACCTCAAATTTCCTCTCCCATTTTCCAGATCAATGGCCAAACCAAAAATCAATGAGCAAGGGCAAATCAGATGCTTGAAAAACCCACTTGCAGAACGTGTCTCCATCCCCCTCTAGTGACAGACCCACAGAGAGGACCATGAGTCCAGCACCTACAGGAAGGAACCATCATTCCCTACCACAAAATATTGTAACAAACCACTAGATGTGTTTTTAAACAGAAGGAATATACCACAAACCCACAGTTTTTATATAAAAACTTGTTTACCAAGTGGTCTTCTATTAGATATTTCTCCCCCTAGATTGTTTAGGGCAGATAGGATTTATTACACCCTATCCAAACCATGGTCTGGATACAGAATATTTCATTTCTCCTGGAACTGAAGCAGAGGATTATATTATTTTGGGGCAAACATTAATTAAATATCCACCCATGAGCTCTGTAGGGGAAGAAGGCATTAATTACAGGACATAGAGCTGGAGATTAAAGCCAAACCTATTACTTGATCTTGCTTCTTTAGAAACCAAGGAACAAACCAGATGTGTCCTTGGTTTTGGAGTTGTCCAGGAGGGCACAGGAGCACCATGAAAGAGAAGACAAGATCCAGTTTTCTAGGTTGGCAATAATCTGCCAAGAGTTTGTCTTCTCTTCCAACCATCTCAGCCTCACTGGCTTTATTACTGATTATTTTGAGCTTAAATGAGCTTGGAATTGGATTCCTACTGGAAACAATTTCCAAATGCTCCATCCCTCCTCTCAGTTCCAAATTCTGTTTAATGAATGGAAAATAAAGGGAAGAGGTGCTGAGAGGGGAAGGTGTGATCATGCATTTAAGGAATCCACACTCTGCAAGCTCACAGCAGTGGAATTAAGGTTGCAAAGGGAGCTGTAAATCTTATATTGTACCTGGGAGACTCTGCCACTGTGATATTTTCATATATTTATTACGTAATGATCACTGCTGCATCCATAATAATAATAAAATAGGTAATAAAAATAAGTCCCAGCCTATTCCCATCCAAATAAAAATGACACTGGCCAAAGTGGGTTGGTCACATATTAAAACTTCAAATCCCCCAAGTAACCAACTTAAAACACTGGTTATTATTCACAACATTCTCTGAGAGGTATTACCTTTGGAAAAGCCCAATTTTTGGGTAACAGTCCTTGCAATTTTGGATGTTGTGGCATCACTGTAGAGATAAACTTCATCCACACTGTGCCAGTCCACGTGGTTACGACTCAGCTTGAGGCTGTGAATAGCTGCAGGAGAAAGGGACAACATTTAATTTAGGTGGGCAAGAGGAAAATATGTATTAAAAAAAGCCTCTTCAAACACAGAGAGAAAGGGAAAAGTGAATTACATACAGGTTAAAAAAAAAGCCTCTTCAAACACAGAGAGAAAGGGAAAGGTGAATTACATATAGGTGAAAAACTAGAGCTCCATCAGACCTAAATCCATATTACTTCTTACCTTCAAAAGTTATATTTAGAATTAATCTGCCCAGGACAGATTTGGAGACCACCTCTGAGGACATCACATCATCCTCCTCCCACCCTCATTTTGGGGTGGGAGGTTCCCAAATATTCCCTTAGCTGATAATAAAAAATTAGGGGTGGGCAGGACAATGCATCCTGAAATATTGCAGCTTGGTGGGAAGTGCCCTGGGCACTCTCCTCACTAGAAAAAAAGCAATTTCCCTCCTATCTCCTCTCTCCTGGGTCTGCACAGGGAGATTTCTGGGTCTGACTGTACCCAGAGGCTTTCAAAGCTCCATTACTAGAAGGCTCCGTTGCTTTTCTTTCCTTTCAGAACCATCCAGGAGCTCAATGAGAAAGTCTCTGAATGAGTCATTTCTGGCACAGAACAGAATCTCCAGCTCTTTCAAAAGCCACTAAGAGCTCTAATGGGGTTTTTTTTGTGCACTTATTGTGTTTTCCAGATTTGGAACCCATTGAGCAACCTCATGACACTGCCTGATTGTCAGGATTAAGCAGAGCAGGCAAATCAAACCCTCTCATCTAAGCTCTCCTGGAGCTTGCATGAGCAGAGCAGGACCACAAGGACTTTGGAGTTCTCCTCTAGCTTGGAAATCTGCTGCTCAGCTCACATCTAACCTGAGATGTGCAACATTTGGAGAGCTGACAAGAGCAATAGCCCCGTGACAAAACAAAATATGATTTAACTGTCGTTGCTCTTGCTCAAAAGTTCAAAGTCAGGGAAAACACCCAGAGGGATTTGTTTGTGGGGTTTTTTTTTCCATAACAAGTGGAGCTCTAACCCGTTCCCTACTTGAAGGCACTGAAATGAATATTTTATACTCTCCTAAAAACATTCTGAGCAAGCCTGAGCCAGAACAACTTGGTATTTTAATTCTGCTACAGCACAAACCAACCACATTAAGGGAGAGGTTGGGACCTTTCTCTTGTAGTACTTTTTTTGTTTCTTTGCCAGGGCAGGTAGACCTCACATAGTCTGATGTAAAACTAAATGAAGACTATAAAAACCAAGAGGATTCTTGCTCAACAGAGCAAGAACAGGACAGGAATAAGCTTGATTTTGAAGAGTTTAGGGTAACAAGTGGCCAGAGCAAGAAGCAATCTAGTGAGAACTCCCTGAACATGTTTTCTGCAGGTGCAGAGATGAGTCTGTGCCCAGAAATCTTGATGTAGAACTGGAGAAGGAAAGGAAATTCCCAGCAAAAATTCCTCTTTCAGACTAGGAGACAATGAGACAGAGATTGTGATGTCCTGAGATGGGCACGTAGTCTAGTGGCAAAGGCAAGGGACCTCCTTGCAGATGTCTCCATCCTCAATTCCATGACCAATGTAGACTTTTAATGCATTGTCTAGCAGGTCTTGAAGAGCTGTTCCATCTGCATTCTTTAAAATCCCTCTCAGATTGTGCTCCTGAGGAAGCTGACAGAGAAAGCTTGATGTCTCTGGAGAGCATTGTGCTCAAGGTCCAAAGCATGCAGAGAAAGATGGAGAAGTCTGTGGCTGAGTCACTTTATTATCACTGGGAGAAGAGCAATTTGGGGAGAAGGATCCTCAAATTCTTTCTGGAATCAAGTCCAGCCACTCTATTGGAAAGAACAAAGAGAAAGCAGATTTTTCTACTCTGCATGAATGATTCTCACTGGGGAAGAGAAAAATCATAACCTTCACTCTTATGGTGTTCTTCAAGAACATGTATGTTGAAGGACACATCCAAATCAACTACAAGTCACCGCAAATGAAATTATCCAACTCTATTTCTCTGCATATTTAGTAATGTCTTCACAAGGGACCCTGAAAAATTTGGTCTACTATTAACACAAGCACCTACCAGTAACCTTCAGAAGGACCACACCTCCTTGTCTCTTGATAAGAGCAACTTATCTCTCTGAGATGTGAATAATAATTTAAAAAGGGGCTGTTTGTTCTTGCTTCTCAGTTTTCCTTCAACCACAAAATATCAGGATTTTTTAGGGAGATTTTTGTCTCCCTTTTAAAATTAATATAAACACTGGGATGACTGTTCATCCTCAGACCCTGGATGCAACGTCCACCAGTGGAACAAAAATCCTCTAATAGGAAAATCTATTACCCCAAGCTCCAGGCACTCTTGGTGTGCAGGAATATCCCTTCAAAACAGAAGTGACACCCCACTTGATGACTGTTCTTGTGCTTTTTCTTTACCTAAGAATCCATCCCAGTGATGACAATGTCTGGGGAGAGAAGGATGAGACATCTTGCATGGCAGAAACCCAACTGAGAGAAGAGCTGAGATGATCCACAAGCCATGTGTGCACACAGAGCTAGACAGAGACAGGTCCTCTGTCACTATGCACAGGAGATAGCCTTTAAATAAAAAAAGACCCTGCAATAAGGTACCTCTTCATGAGGGCCAACACTACATCAAGGATGCTGAAGAGATTCTAAAGAGCTCAACCAAAAGGAGCTCCTGCTGCTGACAATCCCAGGGTGTGTTAATAGTGAAGCAAAAAAGTGTCTTTGGAGAGAATTTGGCAGCAGTCTGAAAAGAAAAAATCCTAAAAAATAAAAATTAGGATCTCTAAATAGTGTTTTCCAGGGCTGCCATCACCCTTTTGAAGTGAACTCAAGGGAAGTTGTTTTCCTGAAGAAGATGAGCTAACATGATTTATATTTTCCTTGCAGAACCACCAGTGACTGCCCAATAAACCTCTTGCTTGCTACAGAGGTGGGCAAATTGACACCTCTGAAGCTCTTCATACTGAGAGATGTCACCAAGTGTCAGGAAGGCACCAAAGCATGTCGGAGAGTGGTGGAGGGAGCCAAGCTGCAGAATTCAGATCAGGCAGGGGTATGGCACAGGGGAACACTCTTCATGTTCATCCTCCTGCCTTCTGGGTCCTTCAGGAGCTTGTTTTCTACATCTGTGGATTTTCAGGGCACCAGGTTAGGATGCTGCTGAGCTTCACTGAGATCTGATTGTGCCTATGGCATCTCTGAACATCAGGCACAGAAGATGATGTGTGTCCTGTAAAATCATGGAATTCCCCTCTGGACAAGACTTTGTTTTCACATGAACTACTTCTCTGACACATGCACAGCTTTTTTTAGTAGGCATCTCTATGGTGCATCTTCCTCAGCTGCAGAAAACTGCTGAAAACTTTGGGATTGAATCATAGAATCATAGAAGACCAAGGGCATAGAATCAATTGAAGACCAAGCCCATGGACATGAGATCAAGTTTGGGTTTCCTCTGTTGCCAGAAACTAGAAATTCAGTATTTTTGAGGAGTAGCAACCATGACGTACCCTAGAGTATGAGAACATGGAAGGCAGAATCCTACCAGAGATGGAAGACAGGAGCAAGCAAGTCATGCAAAAATAAGATAGGGGAAGGTAGAGGGATCAAGAAAGGACTTTTCAGTTGAAGAAATCAGTGGTTACTATCAAACAAACCTCCAGTTTCACCAAGACAGATGGACACAGAGGGGAAAAATCCCTCTAAAAAGTGTAAATATGAAAAAAGAAGAGGTAGACATAAAATATAGAATAAATATTCCTAAAGCTGTGAAGAACCTGATCTCAATTTGATTGCAGAACCTCATCTGGGGTCAAAATAAGTGGAGAATAAGCAAGGAGAAGAAACTTGCACTGTCTTTGATGGTGATGGCACAAAATCCTCTTGGATGGTGATGGCACAAACCCTGGGGAGAAGCTGGGGATGTGTTTGCTGGTGCAAACATCCTCCCAGCTCAAGAGCTTGAGGAGCTGGACATCTCCAGCATCAAGTGCAGACAGACAGGCCCTTGAACGTGGCATTTCACTGTTTAAAATTAAACTTCTTTTAAGGTAAACACCTGGGTTTTCTACTTGATATTTTCATCCACCTGCCAAGACCCAAGCACGGGGTGATTCTCTTCTACCAGAGCCTGGTCAAGTCAAAATCAATTTAGAGGAAAGCATCTTTGAAGTGCTATAAGTTGGTTTTTCCTCCACCTCTGCCAAAAAGGCATCATCATTCCAGTCAGGATCTGGTCTTCAGGAGAGGAAAACCTTTTCTGCCTTTTTTTTTCCATGGATTTTTAAATTAAGCAGTTTTATAATCAGTATTTTCTGCCCCCAAACCTGTCATGTCACACAAAGTAGCTGAGAGCATAATTTGGCTGCTATTATTCTTTCTCCAACAACTCTAAAGTTCTGGTATGTTCTGCAGATTCTCAAACCTTTCCTGATTTATTCCCAAACCCAAATGCAAAGCCATTAAAAAGGGATATTACTCTGAATTTAAAAAGGGCTGTTTCACATTGCTGTCATTTTTCTGCTGCACTTCACCACCTCTCAGTTCATTGATGCTACTCTTTGTTATATAATTTAATTCAAGCATATTACAACAGAACATGACTCAGGAAAAAAAATATACAAAATAATTTCAAGGTTACAATCACAAAATAAAAGGCAGAGCCCCTTAAGTTACATATTTCACCTTTAACAAGCTTGAGTTCCACGTGTGAGAAGAGGCAGGAAAAAGATTCCTGGTAAACATTTTGGTTTCAGGCATTTTTCATTTGGATCCAATTAGGGAAAAATATAATTAAAAGGAATTTTTTTAGGCAGGCATTTATGCATCTCAAAATAAATCCTATTTTACAATATCCTCAGGAGCTAAAAGAATATATGGTATTATATATATGGAATAACTCTAACCCTACCATGTGCATTTACATTTTAAATGGAGGGTGTAGTTTTCAGAAATCAAAGTTCACTGTCAGTAAAGTTTAATAGAAGGACCAGTGACAAATATTTTTGAGCCTTCTGCAATTATTAATGGCCCCTGCAAGATCTACACCCATTTTCAGGAATAAATTTCCAGCTGCTGGGAAGTTCAAGGTTGTTTTCTACAACACAACAGCTTTTATCATGTATTTTATCCAGCTTCCTATTTTTGGAGCATAACTCCAAAGTCATTTAATTCCATACAAAAGCTGCAGTAAAAATAATTTTTAATATAAAGTTAAAGATGCAAAGAAAAAAGTGGCAAAGAAAATATTATTTAGTATAAATCCTCCAATCCTTCTCTGACATAATTGATCTGCTGTGATTCTAAAAAAGTTGCTTTTAGCTTATGGAAAAAGCCAAACCACAAATAAAGAGGGCAAGAGAAACATGTTTACAGCTTTCATCACAGTCACAAACAATTTTAATAAGGATTATTGCATGATACTCTCAGCATCTACTTTTTTCTAAGGTTCACACCACCTCTATTTTGGTTTTCTCTAAGATTTATGATGCTTTTTCCTTCCTTTTTGAAGGAAACAGCATGAAAACAGCTCAAGAAATGGAAGCATGTAAATCTAGCACATTGAACTGATACAAGCAAACTAGAATTTAAAGCTTCCTAAGCCAGGAATGCTACAAAAAAAAAAGAAATCTCCAATTACTGTACCTTGGGAATGCTTTCTCTTAAGACATGCAGCATCTGAATTCTCCTTATATCCTCTCCATTTGAACAAAGAAGGGAGGGAGAAGGGAGGGAGGTAGTAGTGAACTAAAAGTAAAAACACTGAGCTTCAAAGTAAAATTTTTAAAAGGGGTGTCACTTGTTTTTTCATTAGTATTTATCATTTTTAGGAAGAAAAAAAAATTGGCACATTTTTTAAAAAAAATTATATACATTTCAAAACTGGTTTTAGCAGAAGCACCCAAATTTCTTCACAGTTATGATATCACAAGAAAGCTAAAAGTATTAATAACAGAGTTGAGATATGATGTAACCAACCTACACCTACAAAAGCATCAATATTCTATTTATATAGGGTAGAACACAGAAACCCCTCTTAAATATACACTAAATATTAAAAAACCCCACCCCCAAATCAACTCAATTTTAAGCATGGTCCTACTATTTTCATCCAAGAGTGTAAGAGGATTATTAAAAATAAATAAACCAAAAAATCCTAATGTTCTCCTCTTCTGTAAGACCTCAAGAAGCTGCTTTCCATGGTGAAATCAACAGTCTGGATGCTTGGCTGCTGAAGGCAAGCCCATAACTTCTATGAGACTTCACCTTTCACTCCTTATGAACATTGAAATATTGCCCAGCAATCCAAAGGATTCTTTTTGAGGGACTTGTGCATCGTGTGGTGATGGAAAGAATAATTTGAAGGCAGTGAAAGCTGCTGCTAAAGGGATGGTGAAATCCTGTGGGCAGGAAGAAGCTGCTCTGGGCATCTACACAAGAGATTTGTCTTCAGTGCTGAGTCTAATGGATGGAAACCCCTCCAGGGATGGGGACTCCACCACTGCCTGCCCAGCCTGGGACAACCCTTCACAGCCCTGCCCAGCAACAAATTGTTCCTCAGCTCCAACCTCAACCTCTTCTGACACAATTTGAGGCCATCTCCTCTTGTCCTGTCGCTTGTTCCTTGGGAGAAGAGCCCGACCCCACCTGGCTCCAACCTTCAGGGAGTTGTGGAGAGCCAGAAGGTCTCCCCTGAGCCTCCTCTTCTCCAGGCTCAACCCCCCCAGCTCCCTCAGCTGCTCAAGGAGCTCTTCATCTGACCATCCCTGCCTTTATTGAGGTTAAACACTGTCAGCAAAATACCAAGTCTGAGAACCCTTTAGAACCTGATATGATGAGTTCAAGATCTTGTTTTATATCTTACAATGGCCCTGATATCACTGAAATCTCCTGAGAACGTTGTTCCTTTGATGGGCTACTTCAGATAGGTCCTGAACACCTATGAATGCATAAAAAGTAGTTTCTAAATCTTACATTATCCTGTAATTTTTAAGTTTATTGACTGATATAAAGGTTTTATGACATCCTTTGTGTATTCCCTTCAAGAGGGTTTCAGCTGAAATATTGTGTCACAGAACAAGGATCACAAGAGAGGCTTTTTCTCAGAAATATTTATAGAATTATCTTACAGCAGCAACATATTGAAGTGTAATCACTGGGTATATGCACTAAAAAAAAGGTTGGTATTTCTGCCCAAAGGCACAGAGAGAAACACCCCAGATATTTCCACATTTTAACAGCTGAGGCTCCTATCAAATATTTAAAAGTATGAACCTAAGAATTTAGATCACCTTACCTCTCATCTTGATATTAATTTATGCATGATAAGTTTGAGGAATCAACTGTCCTTAAAGACAAGCAAAGCCAATATACAAAAAAAATGATTAGATGAAAAAATCCAAGTACTGGACAAGTGAATTTTGAGGGGCCCAAACCCCCTCCCAGCATTATCTCCTTATCAGCAGCACAACAAATCAGACCTGGAAGCCCACATATAATGTTACAGCAGCTCAGCATCTCATTTAGGGGTTTAAAGTGTCATCAGGTGACTGTTTTCAGCATAAACCTGAGCAGCAAAGCCAAGCTCTACTCAACACCACTCCAGAATGACAATGGGATGACTCTCACTTCACTCAGGAAAATTATGTAAAATGACTTTATGCAGTGACAGGCTTCAAGAGACCTTCTTAAATTTGCATTTCTGCAAGTTTGTGATTTGCATTAACTCAACTGCAGGCTGCAGAGGTTTAACAAAGCAGCCAAAGTGCAGCCAAAGCCCTAATTCCTCATCCTAAATGTGGTTTCCTCCTGTAGCTGTCTTGGTCACTCTGTAGATGGCCTTTTACAAGTGTTACAGATGCAGAACCAAGTGGCCCTCCAGAAATCTCAGAGATTGGACTAGTTTTTACAAGCAGCAGATAAAGTTATGGTACCTGGGAACCATGTCTGGGAAGTCCCATGGGACATAAACCTTCTTGGAGACCAATCCAGGTCAACTGGATATGGCCAATCTCAAGGTCATTTGAACCTGCTTGGACAGTCCTAAGAAATAAGTGCCTCATTTCTGTGTTCTGCCATAAAACCCCCATTTTTTAAGTGAGTTATGTCATTGCTGAGACCAACAGCTCAATATATCACTGAAGAGGATCAGACACCAAGAGGAGTCAGTGACATCAGGCACCATAAACACAGTTCTCTTCTCAAGACATCAAATTAAGTACTTTGTAAGGGTGAAATCAAAATTTGAAATCAAAAAATGAAATTAAAAAAACCCACAGGCAGTTTGCTCAGCAGAGGGATGTCCTGCTGAAGCAGTGATCTCCAGGCTGCCCATGGGAAACACAACTGGAGAAATCATTCACCTTAAATACAGAATCCCAGCATGGTGGGGTTGGAAGGGACCTCTGGAGATCATCTCCTCCAACCCCCCTGCTCCAGCAGCTCACCCAGGATCACATCCAGGCCCCTTTGGGATCTCTGCAGAGAAGGAGACTTCACAACCTCTCTGGGCAGCCTGGGCCAGGCTCCAACACCCTCACCCCAAACAACTTTCTCCTCCTGCTCACATGGAACCTCCTGGGTTCCACTTGGAGTCTGGCCCCAGCCTCTTGCCCCCACCCTTCAGCTCTTGCTCAGCATTGATCAGATCCCCTCTGAGGCTTCTCTTGTGCAGCTCAGCAGCCCCAGGGCTCTCAGCCTGTGCTGGGCACAGAGATGCTCCAGTCTCCCCATCATCAATATATTTTCCATCACCTTCAGCATTTACAGCACCACAAGCTCCCAAACACCACCAGAAGGCAGCACTGACATTATGTCACATACAGGCCACAGGCTGGAGACCCTTATTCTAAAATATTTTCCACTTTCAGGGAAGTTTTTCTTAGATTAAGACTTGAATACTGGGGCATTTATTAATCAACATTATCACCAGCAAAAGCCCTCAATGAAGCTTCATTATTTCCTTGTTAACATGATGCAACCCAGGAGGAGAATTAATTTTTTTTTGCTAAATATCTAGGAAACCTGCTCATAATTCAGTTTTCCTCACAAAAAGATTTCAGAGGACAATAAAATAAAGACAATAGCAAATAAATTGTCAAGGGAGTCTTGGCTGCTAAGTTCAAGCACATCATATGCTGCCTGGAGTTAGCAGGTAGAGAAAAATGATGGAAATTATCCTGAAGAGAAGCAGCAAAGTGGAATCAAAAGGGGCCAAAAATCAAGAGCCAATAGGTTTGATCTACCACACATCAATAAAATGCTTGTGATAAGCCAGTTTTGGGTTATTTGTGATGCAAACTGGCATGTTCATAAGATAAAATAATCACATTTAAGTTGTAAGACACCGTTAGAGCAGATTGTATTAATTTTGCTGAAGGAATTAGATGAGATGACCAATTTTCCATCATTTATAAGCCTTCTTCACAGCATTCCAAGCAGTCCCTTCACTTCTCAATGATATTTACAGATCTATAGCTACCTGTAAACCTTGAGGGGACCAAAATATGTTTTGTAGAGGATGCAATGACAATAAATTACAGCATTTAAGACATTTATAAGCTGAATTCAGCACCCTGGTTAATTCTTCTTGCTTCCCCAGTGATACTGCAAGCTGCAAAGCTTCTCCCAGTGCCACTTGCAGATGGCAATGGCAGATGCCAGCTGATCAGAGATGTACTGAGGGGCACATTAGAATGACAAAACCACTTTTCACACTTACTGAGAGCTGTAATTTTCCTGCAACTCTCCCATTACTACCAAAAAAAAAAATCTCTTGAATGCTACTAGTGACTTGAGGTGTCATTTTGAAGGGGCTGCACAGAGAAGATGACCAATTTTCTTTATTTTCCTTTTATTTTTAACTTTAGTTTTAGAAAAAGTCACTGGTGCCTGAATTTGGAGTTTCTTTTTCTGACCTTTTATGTTTTCATAAATATCAGGGTTATAGAAGAGGGTGGAAAGGACCTTAAAGATCATTTAGTTCCAACCCCCCTGCCATGGGCAGGAACATCACTCATCACTCTCCCTAATTTTTCCTACCTCAAAAGTGAAAATTTATGCTACACAGACCAGACATTTTAGAAAATAGTAAAAAAACAACCAAACAACCAAAATAACCCCACAAACAAGCAAAACCCAAACCCTTGAACTCTTCCTTATTCAATAAGCATCCAAGTACATCCTTCCTCCCATCAGGAATTAAGCTACCAAAGGCTTAAGAATGACTTAGAGAATATGTAAAAAAATATGAAAATATGGAAAATATGAGAGACTGAGAATATGTAAAACCATATTCTCCTACCACAAACAGCAGCCAGGGCAGAGCTGGACTAACAAAGCTGAGCTTTGTACCAGTGCACTGGAACAATAAATCAGAACTCCAGGTACAAATAGAAAAAAAATCCAGATATTCAGAGTTCTCACTGGCTTTGAGGAGAGTTAGAAACTGAACCACTCTCTGTACTGTTGAAAAATCAAAGTCAATGAGTGATATTCTGATTTTCCTTAGAGTGATGACAGAATTATCCTGAATTTTGCTTTGCTCCCAATTTATTAACAAGGTTTAGTAATCAGAGAAGAACTCCTCCATGCTCGTGGCTCTACACTAACTGCTTTGTATGAAGCTACAGTTTAAAGAGATTAAAAATAAAGTTGCTTTATAAAGAATAGCACAACCAAAACATTCTATGAGGCCTCAATTTTTGCAGCCCCTGGTTTGTAGGTTGGTCACCAAGTGGCAACCAACAAACAAGTGAAGTGTGAAAGCCCAAAATACTGAACTTTTCCTGGGCTATACTTACCCTGAGCAACCAATTAATTTGTGTACATTAAATATATCAGTAATTTCAGAAGGTTGTTCTTAAAAATCCTAAATGCACTTGACTGAGATTCCCAGGGACATGAACTGAATGTCCTCAGCCTGGTCATTGAAATATAAGGATTTCTATAACAGAATGAATGCCCAAGATTTACTATAGCTGGAAACTAATACTCTAATAAATTTAGGCTGCAGAGGAATGTAAAATGAGCTGTGAGCTGTAAAACTGACACTTCCTTTAGGTCAGAATTAGAAATGGTGGCCAGAGTTAGGAGCCAGTTTGCATTTGGACACTGACTCTTCTTGTCCCATCAGCTTGAAGTGAGATTTCAACCACAATTAAAAGAGATGAAGCCAAATGGGAAGGAGAAGTCTATCTATAAATAGAATTTTAGTGTTCACCCAATATGCTACAGGAGGAGATTCCACCACATCTTTTTACAACATGAATTTTACAACATGAAAAATGGGAGAGCAAAGTGATGCCTGGATGCTCCCCACTCTGTGGGATGGAAAAATCATTACAAATCACACTCTTACCTAAAAAACCCACACCCCAAGCACCCAGAGAACATCTCAAAATAGTGACCCAAACAATCTTACCCTCCTTCCCATCAACAGGTTTGGATACTTCCATATCAAAGCTCTCCTGCAGCTGCTGCCCCTTGAAGCGGTTGAGATGCTCCTGCTCTATCAAGTTACTCTCCTCCTCTTCCAGAGGTTGCCACGTGCCATCAATAAACCACTGGCCACGCATCACAGGGATCTTCTCTGTTTCTAAAACCAAAAAACAGGTTTATTATTGGGTTTTTTTAATGAAATGAATCATAAACTGACAGAGGGAAAGGTTCTGTTTGGGGTCTTGATGAGAAAGTTGCACCCCCACTGCTGGGACCCCTAAAAAGGGAACCACAAATACCTCAGGAACCACCACCAACCACCACCATGGGGCTGAAATGAGGAGTGGAAAGTTTTAATATGCAAGTATCTGAGCTAATGAGGCTAAATTTTCAGAGTGAGGATGTGAGAGATGGACAGAAAGCTGCAGATTCTGTAGAATTTATTACGGGTTTGGCTCAATCACCAGTCCAGCTTTAATGGGACACACTCCTCTCTGTCCAGCTTTAATGGGACACACTCCTCTCTACCCACTTGCCTTGAATTCTCATAAAATGAGGAAATTTGTGAGCCTCAAGCTCCTCTATAAACTCGGACTGATAACAACCGTTGGTTTCAAAGTTATCAAGAGGATGCAGAAGGAGGAGGAGGAGCCACAAACCCCCTCACACTTACCCTGACTGCACAGAACCTTTGGGAATGGCACTTAAAATAACCCAAATTACACATCAATTAGCATGAAGGATTATTTTAAAGATGAAAGAGGGTTTTTTTTATTCAAATCAGTCTTTCAATGAGGTTATTGATGTTCTAGTTGCAGTTTCAGCCCCCTGGATGAGGGAGATGGGTGCCCAGCATTTGCTGTCCAGGAGATAAAAGAGAAGCCTCCACAATAACTGTGTCTTGGTGCTTATTCTTCATCGAGTTGTGTTTGATGCTCACACTAACTACTGGGGCTGCAGAGAGCAAGAATTCTCCTCTTATTCCCAAGCTGAGACAATAACATCCATTGGAGCTCAGCTCAGAATTCCTCCTCCTACAGCTGGAAAGTCAAGGAGGAGAAATGTTGTGTGTGCTTGTGCTCCACAAGCCTGCAAGACCTCAACCTCCAGCATACATGTAGGTCTGCTGAGACCCCAGATCTCCAGATCACTGGTCTCCAGTGCATGTTAAATTGTGCTGCTGTATCCTACATAGAGAGATATTGATGACCTTTAGAGGTCCCATCCCACCCAATGCATTCTGTGGTTCTATAGGATGAGGGGTAATGGTTTTAAGCTAGAAAAAGGTAGATTTAGGTTGGACATCAGGAAAAAACTTCAATATGAGGGTGGTTGATCACTGGAAGAGGTTGCCCAGAGAGGTGGTGGAGGCCTCATCCTTGGAGACATTCAAGGTCAGGCTTGATGGGGCTCTGAGCAACCTGCCCTAGGTAGAGATGTCCCTGCTGGTGTAGGGGGATTGGACCAGATGAGCTCTAGAGGTCCCTTCCAACCCAAACCATTCTCTGATTCTATTCTACTCAGCCAAATGCAACCAATTTGTGTGTGCCACACAAAGCAAAACCACACAAGTTCTGCTCTCTGAAGCAGCTGAGAACTCAACCACAAAAGAGGCTCAAAAAAAAGAGGAGATGAGGAGAAAAAAACCCAGATGTTACTACTCAAAGATCTGTTCCTACCTGGAAAAAATTTAGGCATTACTACTCAAAGATCTGTTCCTACCTGGAAGATGGGGAAAAAAGCTGTTAAGGACAGCCTGGAAAAGCAACAATAGATGCAAAGGAACAGAAAAGGAAAGTTGGGTTAAAAAAAACAAGCAAGAAACAATAGAGGGCATGGAGATTTCACAGTTATTGAGCAAAGGAAGGTCTGATCTACCACCAGACCAGTACAAAGGCAGCTGGGTGAGGTGACCCAGCCAAGGGCACTGGGTTTTAGCCCAGCCACTGTTAGTTCAGGTCACACTGGGACTGGGGACTTCCCAGTAAGCTCACTGGTGGTTCAGAAGTCTCTGCACTGCTCTCCTCTAGAGCTTGTTGTGCCCCTGGTATACATCAGGAGCATTTTTCTCCTCTGCAGGAGTTAGTATGAATGTAATAGAGAATTGCAAACAGCTCCATAATTTACTTGAAACCTCTAAACTACTCTGAATTCTCCATCCATCAGATTGCTCCTACAAGCTATGAAAGCAAAAGGAAAAATCTCCTTGCAATAATCCCCCTGCAGGGCAAGCAACACTCAAAAGTGTTCCAAAATTGATTCTGAAACCTTTCCTGGAACAGATTTACCAGAAAACAACATTTCCACAGGACTAGAAATGATGATAAGCTCTTAACACCCCACCTTTGTACCAGGAGGGCACACTTGTGGGTGACAGCATCCTTAAGTTGGTCCTGCAGCAGTCAGTAAGGAAAGGGGAACAGCAGGAAAAGCTCATGGTGGGGAGGGAAGATGCTGGAGGCAGATGATCTGGGGCAAGGAGCCCAGATTACCACTAAACTTCTCTTCCTTGGTGCTGGCACACGCTGTCCCAGTCACCCAAGTGTTCTCAGAGAATGGTTTGGGTTGGAAGGGACCTTAAAGATCATCTAGTCCACCCCCCCCATGGCAGGGACACCTCCCACTAGACCAGGTTGCTCCAAGCCCCATCCAACCTGGTCTTGGACACCTCCAGGGATGGAGCATCCACAAATTCCCTGGGCAACACGTTCCATGAGCAGGGACACCTCCCACTAGACCAGGTTGCTCCAACCTAGTAAATGGGACTGGGAATCCTATAAAACAGCCCCTCTGTGCATATATGGAACAACGTGGAGAGTGAATTCCCAAAATAACACCTCTGAGAGCCTCCAGCCTCTCATCCCAGCTTCCCACAGATCCCAGTTTCCTTCAGCAGGCATTAGGAGAGCTACTTCAGCCCTCCCACATCTCCCAAAGCCCTGTTCAAACCCTTTGATCTCTCTGCATCCTCAGCTCTGTCTATATATAGCAGAGATGACTCAGGTTTTGTTGGCCAGAGCAAAATGCAGACAGAAGTAGTGCAGGACCCAGTTCTGCCATCCAGCTTCTGTCTGGGCTGCTGAGATAGTCATTCCAGGCAGGAGCCAACTCCCATGTGCTGAATTTCTCACATTTCTGATCTTGATGATCCATCAGCTGAATAAAGAGGTTGGGGTGTCCAAAGGACGTGGTTGTTGAGTCCAAAGGATGTGGTTGTTGAATGAAAATTAATCCCAAATATACCAGAAGAACAGAAGTGGCTTTAAACTGCATAATCATAGAATGGTTTGGGTTGGAAGGGACCTTAAAGATCATCTAGTTCCAACCTCCTGCCATAATCAGGGACACCTCCCACTAGCCCAGGTTGCTCAAGGCTCCATCCAACCTGATTTTGAACACATCCAGGGATGGAGCATCCACAACCTCTCTGGGCAACACATTCCAATGTCTCACCACCCTCACAATAAAAGTTAAGTCACTATGAATGAACACACTCAATCATCTAGGAAAATTCAAATTAACTTTGGAGTCTACATGGTGTAAAACACAAATATTTAGTTTTCATGAAGTTAACCACAGCAATGTCAGTTGTCACCATGGAATCATTTAGGTTGGAAAGACCTCCAGGATCAAGTCCAACCTCCATCATAGACAGCAGCTTCTCATCATGCATTTATCTGAACCTTTGCCATATTTCCCTATGTTTTACACCTGAGAAATATCCTCATTTTTCAGCAGATCCAATGCACACAGCCCCAGCCAGGCTGCCCTCACAAACAAAGCTCTGTCTGTAGGAAGAAATGAAAAGCACATAAAATGTGGGTGCAGATAAAGGATCCCATTGTAGCTGCAGCAATGACACCACCACGTCACATGTTAATCCTTACTGGGAAAAATCTGGGAGCAGTTCCTTAATTCTTGACTGAGCATTCTGAGGAGGCTCCATTCACCGAACCCATAAAAAGATATTTTTGATAATATAATAATAATATGAATAGTATTATTGTACTGAATTAATACAAGACAACTTTTTCAGCTTGGAGTTTTTCACTTGGGAATTTCCACCTACAGATTGCTAAATAAAAAGCATTAAAATAAACATTTTCAGGCTCTTTGCTGGAGAGAAACTTTCCCATGGTGGCTCTTTACAAGAGTACAAAGCAGCTCTCAAACATAATATGGGCAGTGACTTCTCCAGAAAGGCTCAGCCAGGAAAAACTGGCATGCTTGAAAGAAAGAAAAATTTAGTGTAAAAACATCTTTACAGGAGTTTAGTTGGGGAATAAACTAATATATCTGGCTCTGCCTCTGGAAAGGGCATTTATATGGAAATATAAATCACTTTCAGATCCCAAGACAGATTATCATGGAGCTTTGTTTTCAGAGTAGGGCTGTAAAACACAAGTGAGGCTATCCTGTTTTCCAAAGCTTGGTGGAACCTGCTTTTTTTTCCTCCCTTCCTTTAAACCACTGCACATCTTGTGTGCAAGCACAGCACCTTGAACTTCAAGCTTGTCTTGGTTCACATCACAAGCTAGACACAAGGTTTGGTCACTTGAAACCTCAAGAGGAAACCACCTGGAGGAGGAACTGAGTAAATGACATTTCCTTCCATCAGAAGCACAGTTTGGTTCGGAGAAAACTCAACATTGTCTTTCAGAACCCAAACAATCAAATTCGTGGTCGCAGCTCACCAAGAATCATAGAAGGGTTTGGGTTGGAAGGGACCTTGAAGATCATCTAGTTCTAACCCCAACATCTCCCACTAGACCAGGTTGCTCCAAGCCCCATCCAACCTGGTCTTGGACACCTCCAGGGATGGAGCATCCACAACTTCCCTGTGCCAGTGTCTCAGCACCTGCAAAAGAACCATTTCACCTTCTTCTCATTAGAGAGGGGGCTGGTAAAGAACAACTCCCCATGAACATCTGTTTTTAAAACCAAAGGACAATGGCTACAACATCAGAATGCTGGATTTCAGCCCAGGGCAAAGCCTAACTCCAGACACAATGATGATGATGCTAAAAAGTCACTGGTTCCAAGAGCAAGTGGCATAGAAGTGATGAAGAAAAAGATTAATATATTAATGGTAATCACACTCAATACTCCAGAGTGGGTGGGGAAATGAAGAAGATTGCAATAAAAGAACAAGATTTTCAGTATATGGCTGTGAGAAAGCTCCTTCATAAACACAATTAGTCTATTTAATCTTGGACAGGTGCTGTTATTGAATGATTATTACAATAATCACCATTAAAAACTGATGAACCAAACCTGCCATTTATCACCCAGTCTCCTTCACCTCCACCTGTAACAAACCCATTCATGTCTTGGATGTTTAGAAGGCTTAAAACTACATTTTTCCAATTATTTTTGTTTTATAAGAGAATTAAATACATGGATATTTAAATCATGTTGTAATTTAACCTTTTTTTTTAATTCCAGATCTATAATACAAAGTGTTATTTGTCTCTGCCCCTACAATCTTGATCCCTAGGAAAGGATTTGCTTTGGTTTCTTTACTGCCTTAAGTCTTACACCAAATAATCTGCAGCTGGCAGTGCTTCAAACTAAAAAATATTGATATATTTGGCTGGTTATACCCTTCCATGGTTTGTTTATACAAGAATTCCTAAATAAATTTGAATGGCAAGGATTAGGAGCCTGTGAAAGGCACTTTATTTTAATTAGTCATACATATTTTACCACTTTTAGAGGAAAATAGTTGAAGGGATCTAGGCTGCAACAAAGGATTTATTTGCACACAAATGGACTATTTTTTTTCCCCCTGAAAATCCAAAGAATAAAAGAAAACAAGTGCTGTAATTAATGATGTGAAGGGACAATAACACGAGGGGTTTATACTGTGATAATCACCTAAATCTTCCAAAGAAAAAAAATTATATTAAAATAAACCCCATGTGCAACATATAGTAAAGATAGGCAATAATTTATATACGCTTTATATAAATAAAAATTATATATATTTATATATTTTATATTATATATCCTTTTTTTGGTGAAGATCTTTCAACTCTCATCACATCCAATATCCATGGCATGAAAAAGCTCCAGAACCCAACAGAACAGAGTAGGAAAAGTAATAACTTCAGAATTTACCTTCATTTTTTTCCCTGTACCACTCCATCAATATGTTTCCAGCCACCACAGTGGTTGAAACAGTATATACCTAAATTTAAACACTGTTGTACAGCTCACATAAACCTTCTTCACTTTCTTCAGAACTAGGAAACTGTTGCAGAACTAAAGTAAGAGATGATAAATAAAAGTTAACAAGCAGAGCTTAAAGCAGCAGCCCAAAGGAGATATGTCTGTGAAATACCAACACCAGCTGGAAGATAAATATATTAATTTTATTAAGAAAGCAAGATTCAGTTTCATTGCTTCAAAGCTGAGCTCCTGTTTGGGTGGCAAAGTTAAGGCACCCCCAGCACTATTCACCCACCAGTCCCCAGGTGGCTATAACAAGTTACACACAAATGAAAAAAAAACCCTCTAAACAAAAAAATTATATATATAAATAAAAACAAAAATAT